>QANZ01054360.1:0-44424 GCA_003254925.1 Chamaecrista fasciculata | reverse complement strand
CACCATGGCTCTCGAGAAGCATCTAGTGCATGTATCTCTATACACCGAGGTCATGCTGGTCTTAGTTCATTTACGTTCCCACGTGAATGATCGACCAGGGATAGTTTTAGATTAATTATCTTATAATTAATCAAGGACGCTATCATGGTAAACACGCTAATAATATGATAACAACATAATTTATCTCTATAAATTAATCAAAAATTACATATGTTCAAATAACACATAAATAAAATGATTGGCCCTAGGGCACAATCTCCATCAGATCAATCCTAATTCCTAATTCCTCAAATTTCTTCGTGGTTCACGTTTCGGATTCTTCAAACTTTCTTATGAGGAGTTGAGTGTCAGTTTCGGTCGAAGAGAAATTTTGTCTTTGAGGTGCTGGAGTGTTAAAATGTTGGTTATGAAATGTGTTTCCAACTCCAGACCTATATCTATTATCGTATTTTTGTTCTCTTCTAGGAAATTGACTAGGGCCTTGGTTATACATGGCCGACACTTCCTCATATTGATGGAGGCATTCCCTACTTCCATGTGATCGTGAATCACACACGGAACAAGGGACGATCATCAGAGCTAATGTTTTGGGTGAAGCGGCCATCTTGCGTTCATTTCTCTGACAACTATGGTTAGACTGTCCATGTCTCAAGCCAACTTCTCCATCATTGGGTCTGAATTAGTTGCTACTATTCCCTTCACTGCACGGCTACGTCTTCTACGATTTTCTCGCTTGAGAGCGATTTCTTTAATTAAGTCCCATGCGGTTTCCACATCTAACTTAGTAATAGATTCGTTAGACGCAACATCAATTTGATTGGCCTCATCGTCCAGTAGTCCACTACAAAAGTATTCCATTATTTGCTCCTCAGTGTATTGATGATTAGGACACTTTACTAAAAGGTCCTGATATATGGTTAAGTACTCGAGTAACGTTTCGTTATCTCGTTGTTCTATGGTTGAGATCTGTTGTTTAGCGGCTGATGTTTTAGCTTCTGGAAAGTATTTATTTAAGAATGATCTTTTGAGGTTTTCCCAAGATAGATAAGTTATCCTTTCATATGTGCCTAAGTGAGTGTACCACTCTAGCGCCTTATCTTCGAGGGTGAGATGGAAAACTTTCCACATTACATCCTCTATGCTTGGTGCTAGGGGTTTCATGGTTCGACAGTGAAGGTAGAGATTGTTTAAATGTGTGTACGGGTTTTCACTGGCCAGACCGTGAAACTTAGGTAGTCCATTAAAGAGTGGACCTTTAATCTCAAAATCCGTTTGGATTTGAGGAAACACATTCTGTTGAGCTTCATATTGCTCATTAGATTGGGAAGCTTCTCTTATAGATCTTCTAGGTCTAGGACGTCCATAGTCTGGACCTTGCTCCTGGCTTACTTCTCTGCATTCCTGATCTGCTACCCTAGGGATATTACCTAAGTTTTCTGTTATATTGATTTCTTTCCTACTTTTCCTAAGGGATCTAAGGGTTTTATCTAATTCCAAATATAGGGGAACTATAGAATCTTTAGAATTCCTAGGCATATACTAGTAAAATAAAATAAAATAAAAATAAAAATAACAAGAAAGCAAAAGAAAAGAAAAACAGAATTAAACAAAATAAAAAAATGAAAAATCAAATCACAATTTTCTTAGGAACTCAAGAAAGAGTTCCTCGGCAACGGCGCCAAATTTGGTTGAGCACTTGTCGTTAGTACTCCAAAATTAATAATACTCGAGCCTCACAAGTATTACTATATATTACTATATAGTATAGATGCTAACCCAAGGTCGAATCTCTCGCGGAACTCAATGTGATGAGATCTAAGAGAACTGTGATTGAGATGAATTTTGTAGTTTTATTGTTAAAGCAATGATAATTATGAATGCGAATGATAACGAATAATACTTGAGAGAAACCTTAGAGATGGACTATCATAGTTCATTAATGATAAAGAGTAGATGATTGATTTGCATTATTTAACCACATCCAATGATGTATTTAATATCATAAATACTAATCATATAAGTGAAGTGCAATCCACCCTAGTTATAAAAATGCTATTGCATCTTCAAATGTACGAGAAATTAAAGCAATGGCGAAAGATATAGAATTAGGATAGATAACTCAACCAAAACCGGGAATATGAGAATTCATCATTAACCTTTCAAAGCAATCTCAATTATTATAGATCAGACCAATGAACAAATAGAAATTAAAGAACAATCCTAAGAACTATACTCTCTAATGTATAAACAATTCAACACATACCTATGAAGAGATAGAGAATAGTCATAAATGCAATACCAATATCTGGACTCTACATGAACAGCACGATGAACTCAAGTCGCATCCTTGAGGCATTCCTCAAGTATTTACCTAATTAGTTACTCATGCTCTAGGCAGAGTAATTCCTATACTATTCTAATGATTTGAGTGATGCTCTTCTCAACTTTAATTGTCACCTTTTCTGAACGATTTGAGCATCAAATGATGAGCTCTATTTATAGACATGTATATAGACTTGGGCCGCAAGTTGTGGAACAAAATTGGACTTGTGCCGCCGGCTCAGCCGGCGGCACAAGATGGCGGCACAACGAGATTTTAGGAATATCTCAATGGCACCTGCGATATCTTGAATCCTGGCCGTCTAAAACATATCTTTGACCAAGTTGTTGCGTGTGCCATTGGACTTCCTAGCGGCACAAACCAACGGCACAGCCTAAAATTGCGCTGAAGCTTATCTGCTGACATCATGCTGACTCGAAAACGTGCGCCGCGGGAAATGCTTACTTGTGTCGGCGGCACAGCCAACGGTACAAGAGATTCTCGCGCTTTTTGTTATCTTCTCGTTGATTCTAGATGTTTCACTTTTGGTTTGGCCCTGTTTGGATATCTAAACACTGAAAAACTCATTAAGTAGCACCTATTTATAAAATACAATAAATAAACGCTAAATAATATAATTTATCCACTTTATTATGACATACCTTGGTGCAACCCTTAGTATATTAATTGGTCTATTTGCAATATATTATCATTATAAACATGTAGAAAGAAGACCAAATAACATGTTAATATTTGGGCTGATTATTGGGTAAGTAAAGGTTAGTATCTTACTGAGAATTTTCAAATTTTCACTCCTATAACATTTTCAGATTATTAAAGTTTTTCTTGTTGGTCGCCACAGAGGAGGTACCAGTTCCTCTGCTTGGGACTTTCACGGTAGTATGTGATGTGTAGTTGATCCTAATTAATCCATAAGGCGGTCGTGCCTTTTTAGTCCGCTCCAACCCTACCAACTCCTACTATTGTTGTCTGATCGTAGTAGTTATCAATAGTACGTAGTCTTTTGGTACTGTCTGTAGTTAATGTTTTTGGTAAGTTGGGTAGATGTTGTTTAGGCTTTTGAAGAGGTTGAGCCTCCTAGTTACCAACTGTATATATTTTGTTAATGTATATAAACTATCAAGGCAAGGTAGTATTCATTGATGACTTTGATGTATATATGATGGACTGATCCCTTGTTGGTCAGACTCGGACATGAATGTTACTTTAAATTGATATATATATATATATATATATGAATGTATAGCTGTTGGGAATTAATAATAATAATAATATATTATATTATTATTGGAAGCATGAATCTGTTGCATCAGATTTGAATTTTAGAGATTTAGTTTGTTTTTGAATTAGTATGAGTTAACTAGTGGGTACATGATTTTAGGGATAAGTAGTTACTTTATTCTATTTATATTTTATTTAATTATGTGTATTTCCTCTATAAAAGGAATATGATTTGTACCTATCATTATGGAGCTATGAATGAAGCAAAATCATGAGAAAAAAGAAAAAAAAAATTTATGAGAGCTTCCATGTTTCTTCCTCCCAAAAATTCCTAACAATAGCATGATATTATATTATGAGTTGTGGTATGTTTGTAATTTATTTTTTGTTTAAGTACAATTAGCAAGTGACTCCAGGTATAGGCACGTCTGTGTCACCAAGTTCATATAAAACAAAAAGAAAATTCACTATTTTTGTAAACCAAACCCTTCCATTCTTTAAAACTACAATTGTTTTCGCTTAACTCTATAAAATTTGATTGTAGAAACTGGGATGTCACACAAATTCAAACGTGACAAGTTTAAAAATACGTATTAAGTTTAGAAATACGTATTGTTCTCGAAGACTCGAAGAGTGCTTTCTCTATCTAGTAGAAGCCGTCTGCAAATGAGTTTAAATCGGTCATAGAAGTAGATTACTGGTTTCATGGTCAAATAAGAAAAGTTGCTCATATCTCTCTCGTTTCAAATTCGAATCCGACGAATTCGAAGTTACAAGTTCCTCTTAACAAGTCCTTGGAACTTGAAATGAGAGACGAGAAAAATATGACCAAATTCAATAGTTTGAGATTAAAATGAAACATTTTACCAATATTTAGGACTAACTTGAAACAATTCTCCAACATATAGGACCAATTTGAACATTTTGAAACATAATGGACCAAAATGAACATTAGGGCGTATATTTAAGACCAAAATGACGATTTGACCAAAAGAATTTGCACGTATATATATATGGGAAAATAATCGAGGAAACTAAAAAAAACAAAGCAAAAGAAAAAGAAAAACAGAGAAATCGAAGGTACTTTGACAACGAAATGGCAGAATGATCGCAAACACAGATTCTGCAGGCCCTGCCACCACGGTCTCCACTTCCTCTTCATCTTCCAATGCCGTCGCCGTCGCCGATCACCCCTCTCCTCCGTCGCCGTCGCCGCCGCCGCCGCATCCGAACATCTTGATATCCTCCAGGGATCCCAATTCGCTATTCAGCGGTGGTGGCGTCAGGTTGGTTTCTCTTTCTGCTTAATTTCTTCTTTCGTTGAATTTTTTATTGAATTAGGTGTGCTTGATTTGGGTCTATCGGGAATATTATTAGGATTGAGGTTGAGCCTGAAATTCTCTTAGCGTGGCTGGATTCTGTTTTGCGTATTATGATCATAGTATGTGGATTTTTTTTTTTTTGGGTGAGGTGTTCATTGAGTGGTGTAATGAGATAATTATAATCTTGGTTGTTGATCAGAAATTAAGGAAGTGATTCGAAGAGTGACGATCTCAACTTTAAGTGCCCGTTATTCTTTGCAACAATGAATACATAAATATGTGATGCTTTTAAACGGAATTAACTGCCAATCAATCTACTTCTTGTGTCTACATAAGAGACTACTTTTTAATGAAACTTTAACTTATTTTGATGAAAGATTGACATTTGGGGGTCTTTACTTTCTTGACAGTCAAGTTTCTGTTAGTATGGGAAATTTTATTTGTATTTCTGTTACTCTATGTGATAAAGTTCTTTTGGTAACGGTATTAAGGTTTTCGTACTTTATTTTTCATTTATTATTGGGCTAAGTTTACACATTTCTTACCAAAAAGTTAAAGGATTTAGAAAACATGTAAATTGGGGGAACATATTTATTTGTTTCTTTCAAAATATCTATTGATAAGATAGTGCCGTTAAACTGAGCCCCTAGAAGGTGTAGACCTTTCTTTAGCCACTAAGTTCAAGGATAGTGGAGTAATAAGAAGCAGAACAGAATGAAAACGTTTTTAACAGAATTTTTAACCTGACAAGTTTTCTGTGGGAAAAAAATTCTTTTCTTGGCCTCCTCTGGGTATCAGCGGATGGTTCTCTAGGGGAGTTTCCTTTTAGGAACACCATCATTTCCTATGAACATTGTTTAGAAATTGAGACTCTTTAGATTTTGGGGCTTTCACCGCCGAAGTATAATTTTTCTTTTTTGGCAGTTGGGGGTGGTTTGGGCATATTTTTGCTTTGTTGTTATAGCAGATGTCATCTGACAAATATTCTTACATTGTTAAGTTATCAAATTAAGTATTCATTTGAGACATGTGCTTAACTTTCCAACTTTCAAACCAAAAGAAAACATAATAAACAGTATTGAAATCTTTATTTTCAATATGCGTTTCTAATTTTAAATCCCTAAAAGTAAGATGCATAAAATATGCAAAAGAAGTTTTAACAACTTCTTAAGAGGAAATGAATAAGATTAACCACAATTACAATATACTTTTAGTAGTTCTGACCATTTTGAATGCTACTGGATCAGTTCTTGACATGATTTGGCAGAAATATGATAGTTTTCTTGTTTATGAACTGTCAATAGCAATTCCAGGAATCTTCTATATTAGGAATTTGAAAGTTTTTAAGATTGATAACAGTAACCAGGATTTGTAGGAACTTCAAACTTAGTTTACATTTTTTTATTGGCCATCAAACTCTAAAATAATACAACTATGAAATGAATGGAGTACGCTGCTTTTCATATAAAAAAAATATAGAAAGACTAAAGGGCACTATCCTTTATTAGCTGTCTCTCGGGAAGTCGAAATGGAAGGTTTAGCTATGGATATTCCAGTTTCAAGGGTAAGAGGTCTTCAATGGAGGATTTCTATGAGGCAAGTATATCAGAGGTTGATGGTCAGATGGTTGCCTTCTTTGGTGTTTTTGATGGTATGTTGAAAGTTACTATTTTATAGTACTTAAGTTTCATCTTTTTTTGTTTGTTCTTTTTTGGGAGAATAATCTGGTACTTTTGCCTTCTATTGATGTGTTTATTCTCTTTCTTGTTGTCATTGGCCTATTGGGTTGCTGCGATTTTGGCTTAGAAAAAATTTAGGGAGATTCCTGCTTTTGCTTGTGATGGATCATACAATTCTGAAAGTAATTAAGTTTAGACGAAATTGACAAAGTACAGAGAGGCTAGTTGTGTTATCTTCTGATACTACCTTTTGGATCTATAGGGAAGCTATGTAATTAAGACTTCTATGATGGTTAGGAGTAGGATTTTTAGATGCAAAAGCAATTCAGTAATAGGGAAAAGCCAGGCTCACTAATTCTAGTTAGACAGATTTCTAAAATCATAAGAAACATGAGAATTTACTTATTCAAACTCGACATTATTCAGAATTCCTTTTTGCTAGTAAATTGTAAGTAAACTAATGGAAAATCCATCAATGATCAAGACAGTGAAGAAGTATGAGATGCTGATTCCCAAATTCAATTAATCTACTAGACTGTTGAATTAATTACTTAGTGATGACGATTATGCTTATCTTTGAACCACGAGAAACTTCAGAATTAGCTCTTGGCTGTTAGTTCTATACAAAAATTTGAATAGAATGTTGCTTATTTCTTTGTTAGAACTCTTATTCGTATTTTTACTGTTATTTCTGTTCTTCTATTTAGGTCATGGAGGTTGTCGGACTGCAGAGTACCTGAAAAAAAATCTATTTAAGAATATAAGTAGCCATCCTGACTTCATCAAAGATACAAAGACAGCTCTTGGTATGAATGTTGTTTATATAGTAAATGGTGCAGAAAAGTACTTATTCATGCTAGGTTGAAGCGTGTTTGCATTTTTTATTTTGTCTTGTTGCAGTTGAAGCTTTTAAGCAGACTGATATTGATTACCTTAAAGAGGAAAAAGGTTATCATAGAGATGCTGGGTCCACTGCATCAACAGCTGTGTTGTTGGGAGACCGAATTCTTGTTGCCAATGTTGGAGATTCCAGAGTGGTTGCTTCTAGAGCTGGTTCAGGTTAGTTCTTTCTCAGTTCTGTGTGTATGGGGAGAATTGGGTTTAAATTAGACATAAGCTGCGTTTTTCTACTGTGCTGATGAATGAAAATGTAGTCTATTGTTAATGATTTTTATTGACTTCCATTTTGCTAAATTTTGTTCATATTTTGTTTTAAGCTTTATAAAAGACACAGAAAAATAAAAAATCAAGTTTATATTTTTTTTTCTCCTTTCTCTTTCTTTTTCATTGTCATGAGAATGTTTCTGTATTTTGTCGTAGCTGTTCCTTTGTCTATTGATCACAAACCTGATAGATCTGATGAGCGTCAGAGAATTGAGAAGGCTGGAGGATTCATCATTTGGGCAGGTAAATTTCCTTCTGTATGGGTGTTGATCTGTATAGTTTTGGTAAGGATGAAACTTTTCATTTTTATATCTTGTATTTTAGTATATATGTTGTTACAAGTGCTCTAGTGATATTTATCTTGTCTTCTCTTCCATCCTTAAGTTATTGGCATGTAATATCTGATTCTTGAGCGATAGCCTGTTTGGCCAAACTTCATGGGGTGAAACTTTAATGAATAACTATTTTATTTCTTTTCTTTCAGTTTTCTTTTCCCTTTACAAGTCTTTTAATAATAAAATCGGATTCTTCCAATGATAGCCAATCAGAAATTCACATAATCCTCTGCCCTTTGTGGATGCCCTCGGTGCCGGGGAGCAATTACTAGAGTGCATATGTGACTCGCTCTGATGATGGACTAAGACAAAATAGAGGAAACAAACTATTCACTGTCGTTATATTTTTAAAATGTACTTATTTTGAAAAGTAGAGTTGTCTAGCCAAGCTTCCTCCGAAAGAAAACTGCTTCTGAGCAAGGTAGTCAAAGGCGAAAAGCGCCCTTGAGGCGCCAAGGTCCTAAAACGCCTTAGGCGAGAGGCGGTAGAAAGGCGCATACGCCTGAGTGAACTAAGGCTACTAAACATATACTATTATAAGCAAACATAGAGGGGTGTAATTTGATGTTGTTTTGCCTATGTATCTCTCCTTTTGTCCTTCAAAAGTTATATTTCTATGCTGGTTAGTTTTAATAGTTTGAGTTTTGAGGGTCCTTAGTTAATTAAAAACGTTGGAAGGATGAAAGATATTGGATAAAATAAGAGGCTGGTTGGAAGAAAAAGAGAAATAAAAAAAAAAGAAAGGAAAAAAATAACAAGAATGGAGGTAGAAAGCCGAACAAGAATGTAAGAAGACATTTGGCCAAAAAAAAAGGAATGGAAGAAGACAAAGATAATTAAATAAATGCTACTTTCGAAAGTAGCATTTCCAAACAAGAAAACTGAATTGGCACTTTTAGCATTAGTTATCTTTCTGAGAGAGTATGTTGTTAAACTACAGGTTCAGATGGTGAAATATAGGAAAATGTTTGGAACTTTTTGGCCAACTGTTGTTTTATAGACATTTTATCATTCTATCAAAAGTTTTGGCAGCCATGGAGGGTCTAAGTATTATGGGTATTAGGATGAACTATTTTGGAGTCAAGTATTTTAGTTTACGAAGGAACATGTTTTGCCCCAACATTGGCAACTTGAACAACAACCTAAACCTTAGGTGATAAAAAGTTTGGGTTGCTTGGTTTCTTTTGGTTTCTTGAAGTACATTTTTAATTATTGATTCCCATGAAGATGAAATACAATTGTATTTGTGCGAATTTTGCAGTATTTTATTTCATTGATAGTAATAAATTGTTCACTCTCTTGTTAATCTTAACAGGCACGTGGCGGGTTGGTGGTGTTCTTGCTGTTTCTCGTGCATTTGGTGACAAACTTCTTAAGCCATATGTTGTTGCTGACCCAGAAATTCAGGTTGTTTAAAATTATAAGCTTGAGCATCTGCTTGTTAGACATATATTTCTCTATATATGTGTTTGTATTATTCTATTTTCTAATTTCCTAACCATTTTGGTTTTGTTTTTGTTTTTATTTTGTGGCTTAGGAAGAGGAGATTGATGGTGTAGATTTTATAATAATAGCTAGTGATGGACTTTGGAATGTCATATCTAACAAGGTAAGTCTTTCTCACACATTAAATATAACCCTGTACTATATTTATATTTCTAGAATTCAGAATAAGTTTGATTTAGTTAATTATGGACTTGTTTAGAATCTGTTTGTTTCTGAACCTTCTTTTTTTTTTTTAATTTAATTCTGAAAGAGAATAAATTAATCTAGGCCTTGTTCTTCATGTGGAAACCCGTTCATCTTGGCACATTTCTTTTGATGCATATTGTGTTCTGGGACTATTTACGTGGTGTTATCCATATAAATTTTAAGGTAAATTACACAGAGGGTCCCTGTGGTTTGTCCTATTTATAGAAAGGATCCCTATGGTTTAAAAAGTGTCAAATAAGGGACTGGGGTTTGCTCCGTTAACAAAAGAGGTCCCATAGGTTTTTTCTGTCTAAAATAAACGGTGTCCTTAGCCCTTATTTGTCACTTTTTAAACCACATGGACCCTTTCTCTAAATAGGCCAAACCACAGGAACCATCTGTGTAATTTACCCTAGAATAAGGGTCACGTGCAAGGCACATGGGAGGGCACCATTAATTTTAAACGAAAAAAACCCCTGGGACCTCTTTTGTTAACAGAGCAAACCTCAGTCCCTTATATGCCACTTTTTAAACCACAGGTACCCTTTCTCTAAATAGGCCAAACCATAGGGACCCTCTGTGTAATTTACCCAAAATTTTATTCCTCTTATTGGGAGTAAGACCAGTTCAAAAGCTCCATTTTCCTTTGGAAAATCTAAGTATACCTTCAAGAGGCATTTGATGAGTGGAAATTTTAATGAACCTAATACTTGGAGATTTGTTATAAGATTTTGTGGTATGAGATATATACGATTCAGTTCCTCCTTGTTTGGTTATTATCAAAGTTGGATACTTGGATGACGGTATACTAAGTACCTTGGCAGTATACAAATAGTAGAAATTAGTATGCCAAAGACAAAGAGGGTGTGAGAGTGGATGTGGAATGTTAGAATCGCTATTTTTTTCGGGTTGCCCACCCGATATCCGGGCTTTGCTCGGACTAATATGGATTCGACCCGCATCGTACATCTAGCTATGGCGGGAGAGTCTCTCAGTTGAGGTAACTGCATTCACAAGGTCTCAAACTCGAGACCTCGCTTAAGCGATACCAAGCCACTTACCACATGGATCAATCCCTTGTTGGTGCTATTCGTTTTTTTTTTTTTAATGGTCAAATTAGATTTACACTTCCAAGTCTTGAAAATTCAATAATATATGGTGTTCAGTACTGCTACAATACAAAAGTTTAAACTATTAGGTTAATTCGTGAATATCTTTTAGGTAATCTATTCTCTAGCACAACCTCTCCCATAAAAGCTTTTTGGGCTTGGTAGACTCACTTTACTTGGTGCTCAAACTTAATTTTATTAGATTTGGGAGTGGTAAGGGTTGAACTTTATTCCACTTAACCATAGAGGCTGTCAAATCTTGTCAAGGACCACTTCAACTCATAAGCTGTTGCAAAGTTGACATACCATAGAAGCCAATTACTGTCTAAGACTCTAAGATATGAAGTAAGGTATTGCTGCTCTTCTGGGCTAACTATGGTACATATTCTTAGGAATAAATAGTTTTAGGGTATATTTGGATCAAAGATGAGAGAATGAATTGGAACCTTCCTCTCTTGTTGGGGAGTTTTTTTATTAGCAAGCGCTGAAAATGAGAGATTTTAAACTAGCCCCCAAGATCTTCTACCCTTTTTATGTTTCTAATCTCTTCGTACTTGAGGTATTTCGGAGGAAGTGTGTGCTATAATACTAATTATTTCCTACGGTCTCTATATAAAAGTTACGTGATTATAGTATAATTAACTTGTAGGCTAATGTAATGTTTTTGTTTCAAAACTTTATGGTTATGTTGAGTTCTGATTTTGTCCCAAATGTTTTATTTAATTTAATGTTGTCCTACATTATTTGAAAATGATTCAGTAGTTTCCTATCTTAGTTCTGTTATTTAAAGGCACAGAAAATGCAGACTTGGCATTTCTTTGTGACAATGGCATACCTAGTCATCAAGTCTTGATTCCTTTTTCCTTTCTCTCTCTTCTTCCTTTGATTCAACATTAAACCACAAATGGGCAATAACCCTAAAAAATACTGAGTTTCCTGATGGAACTGGAGAAATTGTTGGATACACACTTCTGGGCCTCTAGACCACTTGATTTTACCAAAAAAAATTAAAGGGTCATTTGGGATAATACAGCAACGAGGACAAAAATATAGAAGGAACAGCAAAAACAATATTTGGAATTTTAATATATAAGACATACATGTATATGATCAATTTTGTTACTATCTAATAATAAATAAACAATCTAATGTGAAGAACAAACTTCATTAATCCCTTTAAATAATACTATTAAGAAATTACATTTTACCCCCTTGAACTAAAGCCTAACTACAATTTTAGTTCATTATTTCTAAAATGTAAGAAAATAACGCCCATTCTTCCCGTGAGAAAAAAAAGGAAAATCTTGAATTGTTAACTTTCAGCCTCATTTATCATCGAGTACATATGTTGTGTTCTTTTCTAAGAATAAAATGTTTTGTTACATTCTAAACTTTATGGACTAAATATGTAATTAAGTTTTAGTGCAGATGGTAAAATAGATTTTCCCCAAATATGAAAAAAGAATTTATATACATAAATGGACAAAGTGAGTGAATATATTTTCTTATAAAATTTATGTAGGGCCAAGACAACAATATTTTGGGCTTGTGTTGTAAGTCTTAAATGATAGCGTTTATAAGATATACTTTTTCATCATTTGTTTGGTTAATTATGCAATAGAGATTATAGTTTAAGATTCAGATATTTTATTTTAAGTTCACACTGGTTTTTCATAATGGTAGGTTTTAATAAATTTAGTAGTTTGCAAGTGACGTTAGCTTAGTGACTATGTCCATTCTGCTTTGTGAATTGCTATTGCTGGATTTTGTTTCAAGCATTAGGCATTTTCTAAAATAAGTGTAGCAGTTAGCTGTTTCCATTACGCAAGCATGTTACCATGTGCTTGTTAGTTTGGATGTTGAGGAGGTAATGTCCGACACTACCACTCTAGGTTTCCTCTTGTATCTCTAAAATTGCAGTTCTAAGAATTATTAAAACCAAATACCAAGATAACCACAAACTTCTTCAAAACATCAATTGTACATCACAGACAATGTACAATATTAAACCTCACAGTAGCTCAGGTACACACGATTTGTCATTAGTACAACTGCTAAAATCGGCTTTATAGCCTCTACTAAATAATGCCAAACGTCAAGGAACTTTTACGGGGACATGTAGATCCTACTACGTCTTTGCACGGCTTTCGACCGGGACGGGAAGAGGTTTTCTGGTTGCATCTTTCCACACAGCATTGGTTCCATCCCTTACCTTAGCTTTATCGCCCGTTGACCGTCAAGGTTCGCATTAGATCCTTATCTATCGTATTTTTAGCCTTTTTGTTCTTGAAATGCCTGCCCATTTTGATGGAAAATGGCCAGTGATACTTGGATGATATTGTTAGCCTGAGACCGTGGTACAGCCACTGTGCCACCCAGCTGAAATTGAGGATGGTTTCTATGATGTTGATATGGGTCTCCAAGGGATAGAGAAGAAAAATGTGTCTTGGTTTTGGCACTCATAACTTTAGGCTAATATATTTAGAACTTTAAGGGAATGAAGTACATTATCAGGCAGTTCACAAGTTTACCCAGCCCATTCTCTTGTTAAAGGCTTACTTTAGACATCTTGCTCATATCATTGGCTGCTTTTCTCAAGTCATTTTTCACTTATTTAGATTGTGCTTGATAGTTTTCATGCTTTTCCATCTTCATAGTATGTCCCCTTTCATTCACATGCCTTGCCAGTGCAAATTTGCATGCACTTTGGTCTTGGATTCTTTTTTGTTTTTTTAACTTTTCTGGTTTTGGGATAAATGATGTGATGTTACAGTCAATTTACAGAGTTCATGGGAAACAAAATATGCCAAATGTCATCATTTTCTTCATAATGATAAATGATGCACTGTGCTTATATTATTCAAATATGTAGCCCAGAATTGATTTCATCTATTTTGAAACTGTTAGATATGGATTGTTAGCCCATTAATACTTGGTCTAACACAGCCAAATTAGCAACAAATTTGTCCTCCTCTATGCCTGCTACAATTTGAAACAATGGATTATTAATCTGCTACACATATATGTAACTAATCTGAACATGGCTGTTACAGTTTTCATATTTAAATTACTTCTTATGAATTTATTACATTGGTAAACCCATATGGAAATAATCTGTATTGGATCCTGAGCATCTGTTTATATTCCATACCTCATTTTTCAGGAAGCTGTGTCATTGGTGCAAAACATCACAGATGCAGAAGTGGCATCCAGAGAACTTATCAAAGAAGCTTACACAAGAGGAAGCTCTGACAACATTACTTGCATCGTTGTTCGATTCGGTCTATCTTGAGCAGGCAAATAGGTTTTAGGTATTTGTTTGTGACTGCGAATTCCTTTAATATTTCTTAATGACTGTACTCAATAGTATTTAGAACCTGGATGCCCATGAAGTTAATGACTTTCACTAATTACAGTTCATCTTGACATTGCAGTTTTATGAACTGTTCAAGGTAAACTCAAACGCCAGAAAATGGAAGCCTTGTAGATTCGTTTATTTTTCTACTTAGAGGATTTAGCTTGTTTACTGTTTAGTTAATATGGATATGGTCCTTTGTGACATCTTAATATCAAGGGTTATTTTCTCCTAATGAAGTCCATGATCAATTATTAATTTGTTGTAATGTAGTCCTCTCTCTCTCTATATATATATATATTTTAATAAGAGATAACTTATTGTCCCTGAATTGTTACTGAGTCAACAATTTAGTCCCTGAATTGTAGGAAAATATGAATCAGTTCCTGAATTTTACACCACCGTCAACCTTTTAGTCCCTGAATTGTAAGAAAATATGAATCAATTCTTGAATTTTATACCATTGTCAACCTTTTGGGACCTGAATTGTAGGAAAATACAAATCAGTCCCTAAATTTTACAATACCGTCAACCTCTTGGTCCGGGAATTGTAGGAAAATACGAATAAACCCAGAGACCAAAAGGTTGATGGTGGTGTAAAATTCAAGGACTGATTTGTATTTTCCTAAAATTCAGGGACCAAAAGGTTGACAGTGGTGTAAAATTCAAGGACTGATTCATATTTTCCTACAATTCAGAGACTAAATCATTGACTTAGTAACAATTCAGGGACCAAAAAGTAGGTTTTCTCAATATTTAAATGCATAACATGAAAAATTTCTTTAGTGCGTTACGTGCTAATATATAGGAAGTATGGTCTGTCTGTCTTTCATCTATATCTACAATGATTAGTCCAACCCCATTGAAACCCTACCCGTTTGGTACACGAGATATATGGTGCACTCAATCTTCTCATAAAGAAACTAATTGTTGTGAATTTAGTTATTTTTATATTAATAAACATAAATTTTATATTAATAAAAAAAGTTATAGATATAGATTTTTTATTTATAAATATGAAAATAAAAAATATCACAAATATAAATGTATTAGTAAATTACTTCAATATATATAATATAAAGTATTCATCTTATCATTTCCATAATTTTTCAACATATAAGTTTAAAAATATATTTAGGCAAAAATCTCTTGGCGCTCCTAACGTTTGGAGTCAGTTTCAATTATGCCCCCAATGTTTGTTTTGTGTCAGTTATGCCCCTAACGTTTCACATTGTTGTCTATTATACCCTAATCACAATTTTTTTTGGGGCCACAGTTCTATTTTGATCCCTCAAGTTTGCTCAAAATTCCGTTTTGGTCCCTCAAGTCTCCGGTGAACTTTTCAGCGAGATATACGGCGACTCCGACAATTACGAAAACTCTTAATCCAAGATTTTTTGACCTCCTAAGTTTAATGACGGCCTCCATTTTGCGAAAAATGATTGACAAGTCGCCAAAAAATTACATAGTTGCCGAAAAATTTACACAATCGCCGAAAATCATATTTTTGGTCATTTGTTCTCAAAATGCAGGCCGCTATTGAACTCAGGAGGTTAAAAAACCTTGGATTAGGAGTTTTCATAGTTGTCGGAGCCATTTTGTATCTCTCCTGAAAGTTTGTCGGAGACTTGAGAGACCAAAACGAAACTTTGAACAAACTTGAAGGACCCAAATAGAACTTTGGCCTAAAAAATATTATAGGTACCAGGTCTTTTGTCATATATTTATTTATTATTATAGATAGGATACGAGTTTATTACCTATAGACAGATTAATATTAAACTTGAATTCACAAAATAAAATTTCAAAATATCCTTTAAATATAGTTATTCGGATTATCACCAAGTAAATTGGTGTATGTCATAGCTAAACTTATCATAAACTAATATTATTATCAATTTAAACAATTTTAATACAAGAATGACATTAAAAGTCTCTTTTATAAAGGTTACGCTTGAGAAATGATAAATTGGAATCGATTAGATGTAGCCAAGGGTAAGCGTCCAACTTAAGATAGTAATTTAGCTTTTCAGCAATGTAAAACCGAATGCAAGCGTTCTATAATTGAATTGTATATCTCAATTTTATTTGGGTAAATTAACAATTTGGTCCCTAAATGATTGTAGAATTGACAACTCAATCCCTAAAACATTGAAATATACAACTTAGTCCCTAAAAAATCAAAACGATATACTAATTAGTCTATTTTATAAACTAAATAGCATATTGTTTTAATATTTTAGGGATTAAGAAGTGTTATGTTTTGATTTTTTATAGATTAAACTGTACACTTTAATCTTTCAGTGATCGAGTTGTCTGCTCAATAACTTTTGGGGACTAAATGGTTAGTTTACTCATTTTATTTGATAGAGTCCATTTGACATTTTGACCTTCAAGATATTTGCGCAGTCAATGTGATTCACGAATAGATTGACTCACGAATAGAAAGAGAGAAACGATTAACAAAGTGTTGATGAAGAGCAGTTGGAGTATTTGTCTATTTGAGCTAAGGACAATTTCTCTGATTTAGCAAAATTGATCGTGTGTTTTCCCGGCCTATCTGTGTAATGGTCTAAGCGAAGACTAATCTCATTCGAGTAACAGAGACGAAAGAGTTGTGTCCTCCCAACAATGTCGATTCTAAGGATCACCTGGGTCCTTTCATTACACCAAACACTTGTTGGTTGATCCTTGTACTTTAACTATGGTGTATCATTTTTTTTTAAGATATTTACAATATTGAATATTGAATATTGGAAAGATATTTACAAGTTTAAAAATATTTGCATATTCATATAAAAAATATATATATTTACAAGTTAAGCGTTGTTATATACTAATAATTTTGGTTAAGAAGAACAAGATATTTCATTGTTCAACATACTATAATGCACCGTAAGTAATTATATATCTTTTTTTGTCTGAAACAAAATTCATTCAAAAGCAAGACAAAGCCAAGCACAATACAAACCTAAACAAAACATAAATAGCCAACCTCTCCCTAGTAAAAGCATCACTAGACATGATATCAACTAAAGAAGGTGGGAGTTTGCAACCCATCTAAGAGGACCCATCCTCGTGTTAGACAAATTGACAAGACAAACAACTGCCAAGTTAGCGGATCTAGGGATCCAACTAAAGCTACAATCATTTAAAAAACTTGAAACATAAATAATGTCAACCCTAATGACTGCTCTAAAAAAAGACATAATCAGACTCAAAGCAACAATAATTATTTGATAAAATGTCGTCGTGGAAGTAAAATAAGAAACGACGCCGTGTAAGTACTTGACCAAGAAAAAAAACTCCACCGACCACCCGAAAACCAAAATCGCCCCAGGAAGTCATTGTGGAATGCCTAGTCTAGAGTCGCAACCACAAAGAAAGCCAGACCAGACGTGGGAATCCTGGTCTAGATTGTCACTGCCACAAAACCCTACATATAAAGTAACACTCTCATAAAGAGAAAGAGAGACCCTCAAGAGGGAGAGATTTTCAACACTACCTAGACGGAGGGGATACTGCCGCTGTGTAAAAAAATAAAGGGGGGCTACCACCTTTGGAAAGATGGCAGGCCGACGACAACGCTATAAAAGAACACGAGGGAGAGAGAGCAGAGAGAAAACGTGGGGCGGCTAGAGTTTTTAACTTTATCAAACTATGTGATTATATATTTTATTAGATTATATAAAATTGAGTTAGTTAATACAATATCAACCTACAATTTATTTGAAGAAATCATTGTGACGTTAAGTTAGCAGAAGAATTGTATTTGTAAACTACAATTTTAGTTTTAATTATTTATAAAATTTCTTTTATACTATAATTATATATATATTTTTGTTATTCGTATATTAGTAAGTCCGAGAATAATTATACATTTTGTTTATTAGTATTTTAGTAATAAAATTGACAATAATTAATTTCAAATCAACCCGTCAAAACTACTTGATTAATTTCACAATTTGGTTTGAAATAACGACAAACACTCCTATTAACTGGGCACCTCTCTCCCTGATCAAAGTTTATGATCAAAGTGTAAGTTTAGTTTTATATTTTTGTTCAATTCTCAATTTGATCATATATTTTTTTTTATTGTATTTTTTGTCTTATATCTTTAGGTCAGGTTTCAATTTAGTCTCATATTTTTTTTTTGTTGCAGATTTGGTCTTATCTTTAGATCAATTTGCATAATTGGTTCTATATCCTTAGGTCAGGTATAGAAATGGTCGCAAATTTTTGTATAAAAATCAGTTAATGATTGATTCTTTTGTAAATATATGAGATCAATTCTAACCTAACCAAAAGATATAAGACCAAAAATGATGAGAGACCAAATTGAGACCTTTCACAAAGATATAAAACAAAAAATAAAAAAAATATACAAGATCAAATTAAAAATTTAACAAAAAATATGAGACTAAATTTACTCAACCCCATTAATAACTATGTTGTTCAGTTTGATTTTCTTTTTTTTGTATAATCATGAATTTTCTCACCTATACGTGTAACGGTCTAGGCGAACACTAATCTCATTCGGGCCGAAAACGAACAATTAAAGCCCTCCCAACAATGTCGACTCCAGGACCCCCGAACACTTGAGGTGTGTTATGTTTGATTTTTAATGACATGTGGTTTACTAAAAAAAACATTAATCTTCCAAAATAATAATAATAATAATAATAATTGGTTCTCAGGCCAAAAAAAAAAATAATAATAATTGGTTCCGTGGAAAATCCCAAGCCGTCTCTTCACCTGCTCCTCCTTCGCTTCACTTTCCTCTTCGCTGCTTTTTCTTGTTCTTTTCTTCCTATTTTCTTCTCACTTCGTCTCCTTTATCTCTCATCATCTAACTTAATTTACTCTTTCCTTCACTTTTCTCTTTCCTGCTTAAGGTTTTCTCTCTGTTCATTCTTCGGCTTTTTTTTTTCTTTAATTTTTATCATATGATGAAATCGTCTGAGATTGCTTCTGTTCAAGAATCACCAGTTTTGTTACTTCAATTTCTCGATCATTTCTCAATTATTTGTCTGTATCTGTGGCTTTCACTCAATTGTGTTTGATTTATGTTGAATTTCTGATCCTTGATTGCGTGTTGTTTGTTGAATAGAAGCTCAGGGGGTTATAGAGAAGGGAGCTGATGACTTCAACACCGAATCCGTTTTCCGAGATATCCCCATCGCCGTCTCCGTCGTCGGCGACGGCGCCGGCTTTGGTGCTGTCGAACTCCGGCAAGCGAATCGATCAGGCCGGGAAGAAGAAGTACGTGAAGCAAGTGACTGGGCGGCACAACGATACTGAGCTTCACTTGGCGGCTCAGAAGGGCGATCTGGCTGCCGTGAAGCAGATCCTGAGCGATATAGATTCGCAGATAATGGGGACTTTCAGTGGTGATGATTTGAATTCGGAGATTGTTGAGGTGAGGGCATCTGTTGTGAACGAGGAGAATGAATTGGGAGAGACGGCTTTGTTTACGGCCGCAGATAGAGGACATCTCGATGTTGTGAAGGAATTGCTAAAGCATTCAAATAATGAAACAGTTTCAAAGAAGAATCGCTCGGGTTTTGATCCATTGCATATTGCTGCAAGTCAAGGCCATCATGGTACTAGAATTTATTATTACTATTATTATTATTATTACTGATGTTGTTGTTTTCATTGTAAGATTGAATCATTCTTTTTTTTTTTTTGTTCTGGTTCAAATGATGAACATGGTTCAAGTATTTTTCAGGTACTAGATTAAGCAAAATATGATTTTTCAACTGTTTTGTCTTTAGATGTTTACTTTAACAAGTCAGTCCTTCTGAACTCACTATAACGTCTAAGCATGTTAACTATTTAATCCTTGTAAAGGTTAACTCATGTCAAATTTTAAATTTAGGAAGTAATGAATTGAGTACTATATATTTTAAGGGTCAAAGAATTGATTATGTTAGTAGATTTTCTGTTTACTAAGTAAGCTTGAAGCTGTTATACTTAGGTGTCAATTATCAATATTAAGGATTTTTATGAAATACTTGACATGAGAAGTTTGGAAAAACTTTATGAATGATTTAGCTTCCTAATTTGTTTGAGTATGACCTTCTCATGAAGGTACTGAAGACTGGATACGGTCTAGGGTTGTTGTTGGTTACTTTTGAAATTGACATTGTAGAACGTTCATGCTTGTTTGGAATGGTATAACTTTATTGAGAGATTATTACATTTCCTGCCCTCATCCATACATCTCAAATTATTATTAATTCTCACCCTGTTGCCGCTGCTATTCTCTCTATGACATTTCTACTTATTGTTAAATGTTAATTTTATTGTACATTTTTACAATAAGGGTCATCATCATCCATAGGTCCTTCATTTCGTGTTTAAATTATACAAGCTAGAAGATGATATGCGGGATAAGAATTGTTACATATGCCTAAAATTTTTCTCAGATGCTCACAGCTCGTAGTTGTAGTGTAGTGCAAGTACTATATTTTCCTGTCATCAATATAATCTGTGTCAACTTTTATCCGCAGCCATTGTCCAGGTTTTACTGGATTATGATCCCGGATTAAGCAAAACCATTGGTCCATCGAATGCTACTCCGCTTATATCTGCAGCAACCAGAGGGCACACAGAAGTAGTAAATGAACTGCTGTCCAAAGATGGTAGCTTGTTGGAAATTGCTAGATCCAATGGCAAAAACGCATTGCATTTAGCTGTTCGTCAGGGCCATGTAGAAGTTGTAAAAGCATTACTTGATAAAGACCCCCAATTGGCACGGAGGACTGACAAGAAAGGACAGACTGCGCTGCATATGGCTGTGAAAGGGCAGAGTTGTGATGTTGTGAAGTTGCTTCTCGATGCAGACGCTGCTATTGTTATGCTTCCTGACAAATTTGGTAACACAGCATTACATGTAGCCACCAGGAAAAAACGAGTAGAGGTAATGTCATTAATTGCTCAGCATTACATGCTTTGCATTATATAGATGAAACAATTTAACTGAAGATGCCCTAACCCTTGTAGTGGGGTACACTAGTCTTGTCTGCCATATAGCTGTTTCCTTACTATTCGATTGTTGGACCTAAAATACTCATTTTATTTACTAAAAATGTAAAACCGAGTTTGTCTTCTGATATTGAATAACTTGAATTTCTACTGCAGGATATGACCTTTTCTACTGAAGCTTTCTTATTTACAAAGATGTACCACAACCTCACAACCCCACAAACCCCCTCCCCCTCCCCTCCAATAAAAACAACAAAAACAACAAACAATAAAGATCGTTTGACACCAACTTGTTCTGTCTTTACTCATTTTTATGGTTAGGTTATTAATAATTAGATCTATCCTAATAGTTTCTTCTATTGTTTTCTTTTGTCTTCCATTACCTCCAATTATTAGACTATCTTCCATCTGGTCAATCCTATGAAGGCACACAATCCCCTCCCCCTCTCCTCCAATAAAAAAGAAGATTTAAGCATCCACTTATTGATTTATATTTTGTCAACAGATAATATTCTAATTTATGCCTGCTGATTTCCTCCGCAGATAGTGAATGAATTATTACTTCTACCAGACACCAATGTTAATGCATTAACCAGAGATCACAAAACAGCTCTTGACATAGCTGAAAATCTTCCCCTGTCTGAAGAGTCCTCGGACATTAAGGACTGCCTTTCTCGGTATGGAGCTCTCAGGGCTAACGAGCTCAACCAACCAAGAGATGAACTAAGGAAAACTGTCACCCAGATTAAGAAAGATGTTCACATCCAGCTTGAACAGACCAGGAAAACCAACAAAAATGTTCACAATATTTCCAAAGAGTTAAGGAAACTCCACAGAGAAGGAATTAACAATGCCACAAATTCGGTGACTGTGGTGGCTGTGTTGTTTGCTACAGTTGCTTTTGCTGCTATATTTACTGTACCTGGTGGTGATAACTATAATGGCGTGGCAGTGGTAGCAAGTTCTGCTGCTTTTAAAATCTTCTTCATATTTAATGCTATTGCACTTTTTACATCCTTGGCTGTTGTGGTTGTTCAAATTACGTTGGTCAGAGGGGAAACCAAAGCAGAGAAACGGGTGGTTGAGGTGATTAACAAGCTGATGTGGTTGGCTTCTGTTTGTACTTCTGTCGCATTTATTGCAGCATCTTACATAGTTGTCGGAAGGAGGAATGTGTGGGCTGCACTTCTTGTTACAGTAGTTGGGGGAGTGATAATATCTGGAGTTATTGGCACTATGACTTACTATGTAGTGAAGTCTAAGAGAATCCGATCAATGAGGAAGCAGAAGCATGCCAAAAGAAGTGGATCCAACTCATGGCATCATTCTGACTTTTCCAATTCAGAGGTTGAAAAGATTTACGCACTTTAAACTTTAGCTCATGAGGCCGAAATCACAAAGACCAAGTTGTGGCAGAAGCCGTGACCGGTGTTTTATATTTGCGCGCTCTGAATTACCACTATAGGAGTTAAATAAGAAACTCTTGTGGACAATGCTGCAGTATTGTGTACAGATTTGTTTATTCTCTTAGGCTCCTGCTGTGTAGTATCATGAAAAATTGGAACTAAGCTTGGCCTACTTTCTAGACACAAGGGTTGCAGGGCCAAGTATGCAGCTGTATCTTGATCCCCCAGGTAATTAGTAGCAATTTCTAGTTTGCATCAGTAATGAGATTGTGATTTGCGGCATTAAGAAAGTGAACAATGCTTTTATTTTCAATTTCTCTAAATATATACTTTCAAATGTCTGCTGAATATTCATGTCATCCCGTGTTACTAAGAATGGAGGTTGGAGATGATTGAGGGTTAATAAACGAGTGACTTATATAACATTTATAGTAGTTACTCAGCTTGATTAGTATTCATCTTGATCAAGAATGAAATAGTAATTTGTCTGTTGTAATAGTTTTTGAGGCAAAAGTATTATTTTGGTTCCCAAACTTTGTCCCCATTCTTTTTTTCCAGTCAATTTCATCTTGAATGTATCACATTTTGGTCAATTTTGTCCTTTGCTCTTTAGCAAAATATTAACGACAAATTTTACGTGGTCGATGATATGTAATGTAAAATTGATAGAAAAAGAAACTCAAATCTTAACTCAGATTGAAAAATAGGATGACGTCTATCTTTAATTTATTGAAGGATTTTGGTTTAAGACAAAATTGACTAAATTGTGAAATATTGGAAACGAATTTGATTGAAAAATAGAATGAAAACGAAATTGACCATTGGTGTAAAATTTAGAGATGAAAATGATACTTTTGTCTAATTTTTAATGTGGGATAAAGACGAGTATGGAGTCCAGAGTCAAAGTATTGGTAACTAAAATTTGTCAGGAGTTCGATTCTCTTTAACAATGTAAGGGCATCATTGGTAGGCAGTCTCGATCATGCCTTGATTTTGGTGAGCCTCCAGAACTCAATTAACCTGAACTTTTCAAATTTCTCGTCAATTTTCTCCCAATTTTCTTACATTTCTTAAGGGATCACATCATTTCGTCATTACTAGTTGTCATTAATTTAATTTTTACTCACTTCTTGATCAAATATTATTTTTGAATTTAATTTTATAAAATTATTTAAAATAATGTTTTTTTTTATTATTTTTACAATAACGAAGCAAATTTAGAAATAGTAAGTTAAGATTTTTGGGTAACTTTTCACTACTCTTTCTTTTCAATCAGTTATACTAAGGCCAGGCCGAATAAAATCATAAATATATAAATAAAAAATATAATTATATTAAATAGAAATAATTTATAATTAATAAAATATAATTATGAAATTTATATAATAATAATATATATTTTTAAATTTATTATTTTATTGTTTTACAAATAAAATATATAAGCTAAAGTGCACTTTTAGTTTCATAACTTTAACAAATGTCTCAATTTGGTTCCATAATTTTTTTTGTTACAAAGTCTTATAACTTCCAAAAACGTCCCACCGTTGGTTCTAAGCTGATTTCCATCCATTTTTTGCCGTTAAAGATGATTTAGCATACTGAATTGAATGATGACGTGATAAATATGGATGAAGTGGATTTAAAAAGGACCATCATGCAATAAATTATAACATTTTAATTAGAACTTTGATATAAAAATAAATAAAAGTTAGGCTACGCATCGTTTTGATTAAAATGTTATAATTTGTTGCATAATGGTCATTTTTAAATCTATTTCACTCATATTTGCCACGTCATCATCCAACTCAGTATGCCATATCATCTTTAACGGCAAATAATGTGATAGAAATTAACTTGGGACCAACGGTGAGACGTTTTCAAAAGTTATGAGACCGAAATTGCAACAAAAAAAGTTATGGGACCAAATTGAGATCTTTGCCAAAGTTATGGGACCGAAATTGCAACAAAAAACGATATGGGACCAAATTGAGACATTTGTCAAAGTTATGGGACCAAAGTGCACTTTAACCAAATATATAAAAATCACATTATGATTAAATTAATAACTTTTTGAACATGATTGCTCTTTTATAAAGACGTGAAAAAATTGCATCTATATTCACTGTATGTCGTCAGGTTTATAAGAACCCAAGATTAGGGTAATCTTTTATATTTTTAATATTCGGCCCATGGTTTTGAATTTGAAGAAAGTGAGTGTTCAACCATTAATCCATTATAAATAATTAATAATAGTAATAAAACAAATCATTAATAAATTATTGTCGTTATGAAGGATGCGTAGATAATTGTACATTTTTTTTCATTTTCTTTTTAAAAAAAAGGTAAAAAGAAAAAGACAAGTCTCATAAAATAATAAATATGTAAAATTTATACTTTTCTCCTCTTCTTCTATTGCTCTATTTTAAAAAGAGTAAAACACAAGGAAAGTTCATATGGTGTAGTGTAATTAAAGACCAGATCTTTGTGGTACAAAAAGTGATTAAATTGAGTTTGAGGTTTACTTCATTAGCAGAAAGAATTCATGTAGTATATTTTTGTCCAAAAATTAATGGATCCCAGCGTTTTTATCAAGATTTCACCTTTTTTTTCTTCAAGATTTTCTTTTATTCAGTTTATTGATTCATCTAAGAATAATCCATAAAATCTATCATCTTTATTTTTTGAGATGAATAAGAAAGTTTATTTTTTAATAAATTTTTTGGACTATTCAGAGATAAATTAGGGACTTGAGTGAAAAAAAATCTTAAAAGAATGAGTGAAATCTTGATAAAAATATTGTGATCCATTAATTTTTGAAATGAAAATATACTATAGGAATCCTTTCTGTTAACGGAGTAAACCTCATAATTTTTAAACCACCAAGACTCGATCTGTAATTTATCCCAAATCACTGTGACATTTTTTTGTAATTTACCCTTTTTAAAATGCAAAGAATGCACCATCATAAACACAGATGCACTAGTCTCCATTATAAATTATCTAAATCATTCATTAATAAAAGAGAAAGCTTATTATTTAATCATTATATTTATATTGAATCAACAAATCAATCTCTGAATAATTAAGATATACAACTCAATGTTTAAAATATCATAATTACTAACAATTTGGTCCCTGTGTCAAATTTAGGAACTAAAAAAACAAATTCAATATTAATTCAGGGATCAAAAAGTACAAAAAAAAATACAAATTGAGGAACTAGGTTCTGGCCAGGGGTCATTACCTTGTTCAGATGAGGCAACTCTGGGTTGAAGGTTACCTGCAAGACAATGAACACACAGGGTGGCCCTGCCTGTGATTCACCTCCGATGCTTAAGTTAGTAAGGGTTATGAGCTCAATAACGTCAATTAACTGAGTAGAGAACGTAGCTTTTTCCAGTGTGAAGGGTTAACCTTTTATACTGGCTGAGGATGATCTGACGTGATCTTGCCATAAATTCCTGGATGCTTGATTGTGATCCTTGGCTCCCACGTAATTTCCTTTTCTGTGAAAGGTGCCTTGATGACCAAGGCGTTATCAAGGGGAAGGATCTCTGATTGATTTACCTTGATTGGCAGCGGATCTTGAGCGATCCTTGATTGGTTCTCGATTGATTCAGGGAATGTTTCCTTATTTGTTGGTGCGTGGACGCCCATATCCCTCGTGACTTTGGGCGTCCTCGGCTAAGCGAGATGTAGGGCGTTCACGCCCATGTGACCCATCTGGTGGGTTTGTAGCCTGCTGGATCAAGGGCATGTTCTGCCATTTGGGCCTCCTGATTATTGGGCCTATTATCACTAGTCCCAACGAAAGAAGTGAAGCTCTGTCCCCATCAGTGGAGTCCCCTTCGAGGGCGCTCTTGACACTGACTACAGCCTCGCGGGCGTCGACGCCATGGTCTTGTCTTAGCCTATCTGGGCGGTCACAGTCTAACTCGGGTTGGCGTCCTCGATTATATCGCCACCAAACCCTGTCCTTTTGGTTCTCGTGCTGACGTCATACGTCACGCTTTCTGCTGCATGTCTGTGGGACGTGGCCACGTGGCACATCCTGATTGGCTCCCTTCCGTAATGATGGCGAAGGCGGGAATCGAGGGTGGCGCATTAATGGCCATTTTGCAGTTTTCAAAACCCACTTCTCAAAACCGCCATTTTCTCCCTAACTCCTCATTTGAAAAGCATAACCTCTCTCTCTCTCTCTCTGTCGTTAACTCTCTCTTTCTCCTCCAACTTCTGGGTTGTTCTTCGCCGGAGTTTGCTGTGTCTCCAACGAGTTCGCCGTCGCCGATCACCAGCATTCGTGGCTGCTAGCTTTGGTGAGTGTTTTGAACTTATCCCTTCTTTTCATGTGTGACTTCTGGATTTTTACTTGAGTTTTACTCATTGCGTTCTTCGCAGTGTTCTTCGCCATTTTTCTTCGAGGACTTGCTTCAATCTGCCAGCGTCATGGATTTCGATGAATGTAAGTTTTCTAAACTTTCTTCTTCGTCTTCTTCGTCTTCTTCCTCGTTTGAATTTTGGTCTGAGTTTGGTGATCAACCGCAACCACTGAAGATCATTTTTCCAAACGACCCATTTTTCCCCGAGGGTGTTTCCCGCCTTTTTGCTGGTGATTGGAGCAAAGTCCTACATCAACTGGGTTTTTTCTGTCCTGTTTCCTCAGCTGCTGGTGATGGTACACGGGCGTCTACGTCGTCAGCGCCTGGGCCATCCGCTCCCTGCACGTCAACGCCAGCCGGGTCTTCTCCATCTCCCTTGGACAGGAGGGATGAAGATGTGGGGGCGTCCTCGTCGAGAACGCCAGAAGATGTTGACCAAACTCCCGATGACCTATCGACGTCAATGCCTTCGGAGATTCGCGAGGAGCTATCTCCCCTTCCTGAGAGAGCATCTGAGGACGAGGCGTCCTCAGGCCACGAGGGGTCTGGAGGTGCTCAAGTGCCAATATAGGTGTCCATCGATGATGGCAAGCCATAGCAGGTGATTTATGGGCAGGATGTCGACTTCACCTGGTATCCAGGCTGGTTCTTATGTCCTAACCACAAGTTGGGGAATGTTCCATGGCTCAAGGAGGAGCCCACACCCTGTGGCGTTGAAAGAAGTGAGGTTATGCGCATTGCCCGTCCTGTGGTTGATTGGCGTCGCCAGAGATTGGGGGAGAGCGCCCAGAAGCCACATACTAAAGAGACTTCCCAAAAAGTAGACCAATACCGTATGTACAACTTTGGTGTAGATAAGCTTAGGGAGCTTAACAAGAAGTTAATTAAGTCTTCGCGGCGTCGATGCCAAGCGGGTTGTAGGATCTCCACGCTGAGCCGTTTGTTGGAAGTGCCTGATCTATTTTATACTGATGGGTGGGGCTTCCTCATAGGTGAAGATGTTCTTAAGGGATATGATGTAGAGATGCCGTTCCATCCTGCCGTTATGGACTTGCTTGTTGTCTTGAACACTTGCCCTACTCAAGTGAGTGCCAACGGGTGGCGGATCCTGCTTGCTTTTGTTGCAAAGTGCCAGAGAGATTGCGTTGTCGCCACGACGCGACTTGTTCCTCTACTTTTTCTATGCCTGCTGGGGAGACAACTGTTTTATCTCCTTCTATCGCCGCTCTGGGCGCCCTAAAATTCTTGACCATGCCGTCAGCAATCCTCACGAGTGGCAGAAGAAGTTCGTCTTCATTAGAGAGTCAGGGTCTGAACGCCCTTTCTGGTTTTGTGCGTCAGATGAGTGCGCCATGTTTCCTTTGTCCTAGAGGAGGCCACGTATTGGGCCGTTTGAATGTGACTGGAGGGATCTCAACGTTGATGAACGTTTGGCGGCTTTGCGGTTGATCACCACGAACCTTTTTAACCCCAAACGTTGTATGTGTTTTACACTTTCCTTTGTGTATGTGCATTGTAATCTTTGTCGATTATTCCTAAGTCTTGCTTCGTTTGTCCTGTAGTGGATGAGGCTTCCTTGGCCGATGTTATCAGGAGCAAGCGCCAACGGCAAGACAAAGGCAAAGAGAAGGCGGTGGAGCCTCCGAAGAAGAAGCATGCTCACGTTCCCAGGAAGCTCGGGAACTTGACTATCTACGACTCCTTTGATACTCCAAATCTTTCGGCCGATTCTGGAGGCCATGGAAAAGAGACTTCTGCTCAGAAGTCAAAAGGAGGCAAGACGTCGTCACGGAAACATGCGCGCCCCACCAGTGATATTCCTCTTATTCCAGCTGCTCCAGAGTTTGGGAATTTTGATGCCTTGGCGATCTTAGCCAATTGCCTGTCCGAGGCCGCCGTAGTGAAGAGAAACGAGCTAGCCAAGGCGTCCACGGAGAACACCAAGGAGCCCTCAAAGGAAATCGCCCAATTCATTCTTGCGGCTACGCTGCTGGTTCTTGCCAACAATGTGTCCCAGAAAGACGTCATTTTTGAGCGGGACGATGCTCGAGATGACGCCAAGAAGTTGCGTCGCACAGTTGAGGGTCTCAGTGAGGAACTAAACCTGGCGAAAGCGTCTCAGGACTCCTTTTAGAGCGGCTTTGAGCAGAGGGGTAAATGGCTGGAAGAAGCCAACGTTGTTGTCAATGACCTGAATGTCAAGATTGGCGTTCTCAAGGCTGAGGTTCAGGAGCGCAAGGACGCCCATAAAGCTCTCAAGGCGTTGGCTTTGCGGCAAATCAAGTTTAGGGGTTCACGGTATAACTACATTGGTTTCAAGAACGCCATCAACCAGTTGAGGTTGCGCAACCCCTACTTGGATATTTCGGGGATATGCCCGAACAAGATAGCTGATGGCAGGCTGATCCGTGACCCTAGTGATTCCGACTCTGCCTTTAAGATCCCCAAGATTCCCAAGAATTACGACTTAGAGGTGTATAACTCAGGGGGTGATGAGGACTTTCCCTGGTTTGTTGATTATGAGGTTCCTTTGCCAGGCGAGGACGCCTCGGGGCCAGAGGGCGTTGGTACTGAGATTGTCCATGCTGTTGAGGACAAAACCGTGGCCGTTGAAGGTGACAACGCCGTAGACAAGGGCGTGGATGGAGATTCGGGCGTTGACACGGATGAGGTCGTGGATGTTGACGCCCAAGCTGGTGCAGGGACCGAAGAAGGCGTCAAGGAGCCTGAGGGCGTTGATGGCGATGACGCCCCCACAGCTGACATTGTGGAGGATACTCCAACTGATGCTTAGGCCTGCGTGCCTATGTTTATTTTGCCATGGGCCTGCATGCTCCTTTTTAATTATGTTGGATTTGTTGTGGCTTTCATGCCACATTTAACTTGGTATGTGTGGCTTTTGTGCTACTTTTTGGATATTTGGGCGGTGCCGCCCGTATAACTGCACTACTATTTATGCCATGTCTACGTTTAGCTAATTATCCTTTGCGTTGCATGCCGGTTTTGACTTGCGTTTTCCAAGCTTTGATTCGATGATCGTATTATTTACACGTTAAAGTGCTGCCTCGCGATGGGCACGCTTCGAGCGTTTGCGTATCATACGCTAAGTTTTTGACTAGTCATCCAAGGGAGGGACAGTCCGCATGGTTGGTGAGTGCCATACTCACAAGGCTCCTTTGAGGGCCTTTTTGTTGCTATTCCGAGGGCGTCCCCTCGAGCAACTTATAATAATTAACACAGTGTGTTAGGAAAAATGCACTTTATTGATTTAAAATCTCAGTACAATGGCTCAGTGGCCTTCTTTGGTCATTACAAAGCTTCCTTACTAAGGGAAATAAAATTTGAGTTTGGCCATGTTCCAGGCGTTTGGAAGTGGCTTACCTTCGAAGGTCTCCAGCTTAAAGGTGTTGCCAGGCAGCATTTCTATGACCCTGTATGGGCCTTCCCAGTTTGGTCCCAACTTTCCGTGTCTAGGATCTTTCTTGTTGTTTTCCACAGTTCTGAGTACCAAGTCCCCTATCTTGAGGGTCCTGAGTTTGATCTTGGAATCATGGTATTTCTTAACCATTTGGTTATAGGAGGCTTACCTAACGGCTGCAACTTCTCTTTTTTCTTCCAAGCTATCCAGCTCTTCAAGTCTGGAGTTGGCATCATTGGTCTTGGATAGTTGATTATCCTCTCGGTTGGGACGTTCACTTCAGCAGGTATCACTGCTTCATGCCCATATGCCAAGGTGAAGGGTGTTTCCTTCGTGGTTGTTTCCTCTGTGGTTCTGTATGACCATAATACTTAGGGGAGTTCATCAACCCATCTTCCTTTAGCTGACTCCAGTCACCTTTTGATTCCTTGTATGATGATACTGTTAGCCAATTCAACTTGGCCGTTTGTGGCAGGATGTTCCACTGAGGTGGTCTTGTGATGGATTTTCCAGACCTTACAGAAGTCTTGGAATTTCTTGCTCGTGAACTGAGCACCATTGTCTGATATCAATGTGTTTGGGATGCCAAACCTGGTGATGATGTTCTGCCATACGAATTTCTCCATGGTTTCCGTGGTTATGGACGCCACGGCTTTGGCTTCCACCCACTTTGTGAAGTAATCTAGAGCGACTATTTGAAATTTTCTCTGGCAAGTGGCCATTGGGAACGGCCCTGCAAAGTCAATCCCCCAAAGATCAAAAGACCATGGAGAAGTGATGGCGTTCAGGGGAGCTGCGTGCGAGTGGATCATGGTGGCATACTTCTGGCATTTCTCGCATGAACAGACAACGTTCTCAGCATCTTACTGAACTGTGGGCCAGAAGTAGCCTGCTCTTTGGATTTTCTTTCGCATCGCCATCGGGCCTTGGTGGCTTGGACATAGTCCTTCGTGGACTTCGGTCAACACTTTGTTGATCTCATCTCCTGCTATGCATTTGGCTCCAGGGTGACTAAAATTTTTCCTGTATAGGGCGCCTTGCCTAATGAAGTACCTGCCAGATCTTCTTGTGACCTTTCTGGCTTCGTTCTTGTCTGATGAGAGGGCGCTGGTGGCCAAATATTTGAATATTGGCGTTCTCCAGTCGTCAACTTCTTCCGTGGGAAGAACGTCCTTTTCTAGGATTGACGGCTCCCTTAGAGTTGTTTTGATGATGGAGTCTCTACCACCTTTGGTTGGCTTGGATGCCAATTTGGCAAGCTCATCGGCTCTGCCATTGTCATTTCTCGAGATATGCTGGAAGGTGGTTTCAATTCTGGAGCCTTCGATGATTTTCTTTGCCTTTTCGTCGTATTGGACCATGACTGGGTCTTTGGTCTCATATTCTCCGTTCATCTGTTGTATCACTAGTTGGGAGTCTCCCAAGATTTCTAGCTTTCTGGCACCGATGTTTGCTGCTAATTTCAGAGCAGCTATCAGGGCCTCGTACTCTGCTTGATTGTTGGTGATTGGGCACTCAATTTCTATTGACTGTTCCACGATGGAGCCATCTGGGCCTCGCATCACTACTCCTGCGCCTCGTTGTGAATTTGATACTGCTCCGTCTATGTGTACCTTCCACGTCCAATCTTGGGCGTTCTCGGGTCCCGTCATTTCGGCTACAAAGTCCGCTAGCGCTTGCACTTTAATGGCCCTTCTAGGCTCATAGGCTATCCCGTATTCTAAGATTTCCACTGACCAAACTGACATTCTTCCTGCAATTTTGGGTTGTACGACCATCTGCTTGATGGGTCTGTCTGTTTAGACAATGATTTGATATTGCTGGTAGTAGTGCCTTAACTTCCTTGTTGATTGAAGTAACGAGAAAGTTAATTTCTCTAAGCGGTGATACCGTTTTTCTGCTCCTGTCAGTGTTTTGCTGGTGAAGTAGATGGGTTTTTATTCTTCTCCCACTTCTAGCACCAAGACTGAGCTGATTGCCTCATTTATGGACGCCAAGTAGACGTAGATGGGCTTATCTTTGACTGGGATTACCAGGGTTGGCAGTGACGCTAAATATTTTTTCAACTGCTGGAAGGCTTCCTCGCATTCCTTGGTCCATTCGAATTTTTTGTTCGCTTTTAGCGTTTTGAAAAAGGGTAAGCATCTATCGGCAGACCTCGACAGGAACCTATGAAGAGCCGCTAGCCTACCGTTTAGGCGTTGGACTTCCTTGACTGTTTTTGGAGCCTTCATCTCCAGAATAGCCTTACACTGATTTGGGTTTGCTTCGATCCCTCTGCGGGTGAGCATGAATCCCAGAAACTTTCCTCTATTGATACCAAAGGCGCACTTGGAGGGGTTCAGTTTCATCTGGTACTTCCTCAGCTGGTTGAAGATTTCTTTCAAGTCTTCATTGTGCTTTCCTCCCTCTTTGGTTTTTACCACCATGTCGTCCACATAAACCTCCAGGTTCTTCCCGATGTAATCTTTGAAGAAAAGATCCATCGTCCTCTGGTAGGTGGCGCCCGCATTTTTCAATTCGAAAGGCATCACCGTGCAACAGTATGTTCCCAGTTCGGTGATGAAGGACGTTTTTTTGGCGTCCTCGGGATTCATTTTGATCTGGTTGTAGCCGCTGAAGGCGTCCAGGAAGCTCATGGTCTGATGACCCCATGTTCCATCCACTAGTTTGTCGATGTTAGGCAAAGGATAGTGGTCCTTTGGGCAAGCCTTGTTCAGGTCAGTGAAGTCAACACACATTCTCTATTTTCCATTGGCTTTCTTGACCAACACAACGTTGGAAAGCCACTCAGGGTACTTGGTTTCCCTGATGATGCCTGCAGCTAAGAGCTTGCTCCCTTCCTCCTTGATTGCAGTCTAGCGTTCTTGGCCGAATAGGCGCTTTCGTTGGATAACTCCGGCTCTTCAATCTGTGTTTAGGCTGTGACAGATGAGTTTTGGGTTGATTCCTAGCATGTCGGCGCGTCACCATGCAAAGACATCTGAGAACGCCTTCAGGAGCTGAATGAGCTTAGCCTTCAAAACTTCATGCAGCAGCATGTTGATTTGCACGGTTTTTTCCTCGTTGTCTCCCAGCTGGACAACTTCTAGGTCACCCATCGACTTTGGTATCTGTGCTTCGACCTCGTCTCTGAAGTCCTCTACTTTGCAGTTCAGGATTTTAGGGTGCACTGCCTCCTTGGCGCTGTCGTCAACTTTGGGCGTTCTCACCTTCCTTTTGCGTTCGTCCTCCTTGGTTGCCTCAAGGCTCACTGCATAGCATTGCCTCGCAATCACCTGGTTGGTCCTCACATGTCCCACTCCTTGGGGCGTTGGGAACTTCATGCGTAGGTGCGCAGTAGAGATCATTGCTCTCATCTTGTTGAGGGAGGGGCATCCTAGGAGGACATTGTAAGCTGAGGGCGCTTGCACCACTATAAGTTCGATGGTGTTGCTGGTTACTCTAGGATAATGTCCCACCGTGAGCCTGTTGGGAATCCTAGGCGCCTAAGGCAGCGGAAGCAAAAATAAAATTAAAAATAACGCCTAGGTCCTATGATTCCCGAACGGATCCGCTAGTAGAATTTAAAACTTTTGGTTAGTGTTATACCTCACAGTTTCAAATCGATTGGTTGAACGGGGCGAGTTCCACGGAGTCCACTCCCAGAGTTCTCCCTCTGCCAGTAATCCACACGAACAGTTTCTTTGAACACCGAGGTGCTAGCCTCCAATTCTTTTCTCCAAAAGAATTCTGGGACCAATCTACAGACCTCTGACTTCAAGAACTCCTTCTTGAATCAGCATTTGAGGTGGCACTTAGAAGAATCCCCCCACAAGAACTCCTTCTTGCCTATTCTTCTCTCAAAACCCTAACTTTTGAGCAAAGTCGAAATCTCTCTCTAACTCTTAGAGAAAGTCGACTTTCTCTTGTGTGTGTGCAAAGGAATTTTTCTCTCTCTAACTCTTANTGTCTTAAATCGTGTCACTCGCGTGACCCACGAATTAACCCTAATTCGTGTCCCATTCAAATGGTGTTCAGTTCCTGCTCGTGTGTGACCCAGCAGGCCCCACGTGAAGTTGGCAGTAGGGCATCCCCATGACCTACAATTTGTGAGCGGACTCTAGCAAGCCATCACAACTACCGAAAACACGTTAGTTATCGTTTGTAACCAAAAACGACTTAACCTCAGTACCTCCGTGTCAGAGATCCGATTGTCCTACGATATCTCAGTCATGGACTAGGCACAGGAATGCCATCCATAATCCAAACCACAACTTTCTCGATTCCCTGAGTAAGTCCCAAATCTCAGCGTGGCCACGCATTTTCCTAGACATACTCATCGAGGGCGCCAGTTAGATATCTCTCATCTAATGAGGGACAAAATCCCATTTTGGCCAATCCACATTCCACAGCAATGCAATCAACCAGTCCCGTACTCAGCCCGTATAACTACCCTGTTACGGGCAGTGTTAGACTAAGCCAAAGACTGACAACTGCAACGCCGGAATAGTGATTGACCTCTGGTCAAAGGCATCGCTACAGGCGTACTAGGAGAGACAAGCTGATGACTAAACCCATGCAGGACTCTCCGGGTCAGTCCAGCAATTCGTAACCACCTTACGTAATTGCACCATGACTCTCGTCCCAGCATCTAATGCGTGCATCTCATGCACCGAGGTCATGCTGGTCTTAGTTCATTTTTGTTCCCACAAAAATAATCGACCAGGGACAATTTTAGATTAATTATATCATAATTAATCATGGATGTTATCATAGTAAACATGCTAATAATATGACAACACATTAATTTATCTTCCATAAATTAATAATATGTTCACAACATATTTAACATGAAACGATTGGCCGTAGGGCACAATCTCCAACAGAGCCTTAGGTCGATCTTTCTAATGGCTGGAATTTGATCCCCAGTGAAGCTTATCAAGCTCCCGTAATGGTCTTTCAGGTCCTCCAACGGGATTCCCAATTGATCAAAGCATCGTTTGTACAGGATATCCGCGGAGGAGCCCTGGTCTATCATGATTCTTTCTACAGTGAAGTTGCCAATCTGGGCTGTGATTACCATGGGGTCATCATATTCTCGATTGACCTCCCATAACTCGTCGTCAGTGAATGTTATGGGTTCGACCCATTTCTCCTCAGCAGCTGGCCCCTTGTAGTCAATTTTGAGTATGGATCTTTTTACCTTTCTTCTTTTGTGTGGGGTTCTTGCCCCACTCTTCTCTATGCCTCCTGAAATCATGTGTATTATGCCTGTTGGCTTGTCTTCCTTGGGCGGCGTGCGCCGGTCCCCTTTCTTGTCGTCACCGCCCTTGGTTTTCTTTGCCTCTCGGGCGTCTTTCTTGTCTCTAGTTCTCTTGTTTCCATCCTTCTTGATGAACCTGGATAGGAGGCGTCCTCGCTGAATGAGGCTCTCTATTTCGTCTCTCAGGGTGACCACTCATCGGTAGTGTGTCCCTCTCCTATGTGGTATCTGCAGAACTTGCTAGTATCCACGTTCCTTCCCGCTCTTCTAGGGCATTCAGGGAGTCTCAGAAGGAGATCCGTATTGACGATTTCTCGGAAGATTTTAGACTGGCTTACTGAAAGCACGGTATAGACAGGATGCTTCCCTCTAGGTGGAGATCGGGGATGCCTGTGATGGTCCCTTCCTCTCGAGCTCTCTCCGGCTCTCTCGGGTTCTTGCTTTGCGGCTTCTTGGTGTCGGGTTCAATGCTCGCGATGCGATTTCGTTGGGTTTTGTCCAGGTCCTCCTTGGTAATGAATTCTTCAGCCATTTCGAGTAATTCCCCCAGAGACTTGGGGTTCTTGTGGGTCAGTTATTTGTGGGCGTGGCCAGGCCTGATTCCTGCGAGGAAGGAATAGACTGCTATTTTGTCATCGATCTCCTTTATGTTTGATCTCCTTTATGAATAGACTGGGCCCCTCGATGAGTTTGTCCAAGGAATGTGTGGCCACACAGGGAAATGGGACTAACTCAAGGAATTGAGAAAGTTATGGTTTGGATTAAGGATGACTTTCCCGTGGCTTATCCATGACCAAAATATCGTGTGACAATAGGGATTATGACAAGGTGGTACTAAGGTTAAGTCGTTGATGTTAAAGCGATAACTCACGTGTTTTGGGTAGTCGTGATGGCTTGCTAGAGTCCGCTCTCTTTTTGTGAGTCATAGAGATGGCTTGCTGCCAACTTCACGTGAGGCCTGTTGGGTCACACATGAGCAGGATCAAGATACTGTAATGGGACACGAATTAGGGTTTAATTCGTGAGTCACTTTAGTGAAACTATTTAAGACATAGTTGAATGTCTTAGGACATGAAATCTTGTCTTAAATAAAATCTACATTTGTGATATTTAAATTTGTTAGACAAGTTTAAATATATTAATTTTTAAATAGTTAATTTGATTAATCTATTTATGATTGAGTTTTTATTTAAAATATTAGGGAATAATGAATTGGCTAAGTCTCCTAAGAGTTAGGGGATTATTGATTTATTAAATTCTCTAATATTAAAAGGTAACAAGATGAGGGTGGCGCCTCATTCTTGAATTATTTAATAAAATATTATTTTGTTAAATTGAATTCAAGATTTGAATTTGAATTCAAGATTCAAATTTGAATTAAGATATTAGGGTAATATTTTAATTCAATTTGTTAAAGATATTAATAAGTTGGTTATGACTTCCTAAGAGTTAGGATTGTTTTCTTATTTATTAAATTCCTATAAAGAAATATGGAGGGTGGCGCATTCTTGATATCCAAGTGCAAGATTTGATCTTGCATTTTGAATTTCGAGATTGCATTTTAAATTTTAAATAAAGATATTAATGTAATATTTTAATTAAGAATTCAAATCCTCCTGACTCACTCTGACCAATGGGAAGTGTGCTTTCAAGATTTGGATTTCAAGATATGATCTTGAAATTCAAATAATGATTGCTTATTATTCTTGAATTATAATATTAGTGTAATATTATAATCAAGATTTGGGGAAACCCTATTTCCTGATTATTAATTCCCTATTTTCAAGAGAGTGAGACTATATATATAGTCACCAAACTCGCCTAAAACCCTAGCCCACAAATAGTGTGAAAATTCGCCTATCTTGAGGAGAGAATAGGGAAGTTCGACTAACCCTATAAACTTAGGGTTTTGGAGGCGTTTTGGTGAGAGAGAAAAGAGAGAGGCGCCAAAACAAATAGGGAGTGGCCATGAAATCGTTTCTTGGTGCGCCACTTTTGATACTTGGATATTTTAAGAAGAGTTCTTGAAATTCCAAGATTGTAGATCTGCTCCCGTGATCTCTTGGAGAAGAGATCAAAGGCTAGCGCCTGGGTATCTGCCAAACTGTTCGTGTGGATCACCGGAGGAGGAAGGACACGAGTCTGTGGACTTCTCGGAATCGAAAATTTCAAAGCAACTGTTTGATTTAGGTAAACTTCTTTTCTCGCTGGTATAAACACCAATAGTGGATCCTGGGTGGAGATTATTAGTTTTTTGCGAAAATTTTAATTTTGCACTTTTTCCGTTGTGCTCGCTCTATAATCTCTAACAGGAGCAAGAGTTGTTGCTGTTGCTGTGGGAACATACGAGCTTGTGTTGCCCTCTGGGCTTATTTTCATTTTGAATAATTGTTATTATGTACCTTCATTGAGTTCAAACATTATTTCCCTTTCTTATTTGGATAAGGAAGGTTTTACATGTGTTAACGACAATGGAAGGTGTTCTATTTATAAAGACAATGTTTTATTTGCTTATGGTGATTTGCAAGATAATCATTACGTCTTAAAATTAGAACGACAACATGATAACAATATTTATAACGTTGATACCAAAAGGATCAAGATTAACAAGTCAAACCCCACGTACCTTTGGCATTGTCGTTTAGGCCATATAAATGAGAAACGCCTAGAGAAGCTCCATAAAGATGGACTTCTAAGCTCATTTGATTTTGAATCATATGATGTTTACGAATCTTGTTTACTTGGTAAAATGACAAAGGCGCCCTTCACTGGCCATAGTGAGAAAGCACCTGACTTATTGGGAATCATACATAGTGATGTATGTGGACCCATGAGTACTCAAGCTAGGGGTGGCTACTCATACTTCATAACGTTCACTGATGACTTCAGTAGGTATGGCTATGTCTACCTAATGAAGCACAAGTCAGAGTCTTTTGAAATGTTCAAAAGATTTCAAAGTGAAGTAGAGAACCAACTTGGCAAGAAAATCAAAGTCCTTCGATCCGATCGAGGAGACGAGTATTTGATCCAAGAGTTTATTGATCATCTCAGAAGTTGTGGGATAGTCTCACAACTTACCTCTCCTGGAACACCACAGTGGAATGGTGTTTCTGAGAGGAGGAATCGGACTTTATTAGATATGATCCGATCTATGATGAGTCAGGCTGATCTTCAGCCATTCTTTTGGGGGCATGCTCTAGAAACTGCTGCGTTCACACTTAACCGTGTTCCGTCTAAGGCAGTTGAGAAGACACCATATGAGATATGGACTGGGAAGAGGCCCAATTTGTCTTACCTCAAGGTTTGGGGATGTGAAGTTTATGTTAAGCAAAAACCTAACGATAAACTGTCTCCCAAATCTCTTAAGTGTTTGTTTGTGGGATACCCCAAGGAAACAAGGGGGTATTACGTCTACTACCCATCTGACAACAAAGTGTTTGTAGTCAGAAATGAATTCTTTCTAGAAAAGGATTTTGTCTCCAAAAGAGACAGTGGGAGTAAGATAGATCTTGAAGAGGTTCAAGATCCACAAGACACTCTAGAGGCGCAAACGAAAACTAGAGAAGAGCCACATGACGTTGTGGAAGCTCCTCTAGTAGCACAAGGACCACGAAGGTCTGATAGAACACGTTCTCAACCTCAAAGATATGGATTTTTTATGACTGAGAACAAGGATGTGTTGCTCATGGAGCGTGGTGAGCCTACCACCCATCAAGAAGAAATTGTGGGTCCCAACTCTGAAAAATGGGTTGAAGCCATGAAGGCAGAGATGCAATCCATGTACGACAATAAGGTATGGACCTTAGTCGATCCACCTGAAGGTGTAAAAGCCGTAGGGTGCAAGTGGATTTTCAAAGAGAAAACCAACATGGATGGCTGATGGAGATTGTGCCCTAGGGCCAACCATTTTATGTATATGTTTCGAACATATTGATTAATTTATAGATGATAAATTATGTTGTTATCATATTATTAGCATGTTTACTATGATAGCGTCCTTGATTAATTATGTGATAATTAATCTAAATCTGTCCCTGGTCAATTGTTTTCGTGGGAGCGAGAATGAACAAAGACCAGCATGACCTCGGTGTATAGAGATACATGCACTAGATGCTTTACGAGAGTCATGGTGCAATGAGTAAGGGGTTACAAGTTGCTGGACCGACCCGGAGAGTCCTGCATGGGTTTTAGTCATGAGCTAGCGTCTCCTGTACTCTTGTCAAGATGCCCTTAGACCTGAGGTCTTGACTATTCCGGCGTTGTAGATGTCAAACTTTGCCCTAGTCCAACGTTGCCCGTAGCAGGGTAGCCATACAGGCTAGGTACGGGTTTGGTTGTTTACCGTGCTGAGGAATGTGGTTGACCAAGATGGGATTTTGTTCCTCATTAAAGATGAGAGATATCTAACTAGCGCCCTCGATGAGTCTGTCCAAGGAATGTGTGGCCACACAGTGAAATGGGACTAACTCAGGGAATCGAGAAAGTTGTGGTTTGGATTATGGATGACTTTCCCGTGCCTAATCCATGACCAAGATATCGTGTGACAATAGGGATCATGTCAAGGTGGTACTTAGGTTAAGTCGTTTTGGCGTTAAGCGATAACTCACGTGTTTTGGGTAGTCGTGATGGCTTGCTAGAGTCCGCTCTCGAATTGTGAGTCATAGAGATGACTTGCTGCCAACTTCACGTGAGGCCTGCTGGGTCACACATGAGCAGGATCAAGATGCCGCAATGGGACACGAATTAGGGTTAATTCGTGAGTCACTTTAGTGACACAATTTAAGACATAATTGAATGTCTTAGGACATGAAGTCTTGTCTTAAATAAATATCTACGTTTGTGATATTTAAATTTGTTGGACAAGTTTAAATATATTAATTGTTAAATAGTTAATTGGATTAATCTATTTACAGTTACATTCTTGTTTATAATATTAGGGTATAATAAATTAGATAAGCTTCCTAAAAGTTAGGAGATTATTGATTTATTAAATTCACTAATATTGGGATAATAAGATTGAGGGTGGCGCCTCATATATGTAGATTTTAATTAATGAAAATGTTTTGTTAATTAGAGTCATGACTTGAATTTGAATTTGAATTTAAGATTTGATTTTGATTTCAAGATTCAAATTTTGAATTAAAGATATTAGGGTAATATCTTAATTCAATATTGTTGGAAATTAATAAGTTGGTTATAACTTCCTAAGAGTTAGGATTGCTATTTTGATTTATTAAATTCCTTAAAAATTAGAGGGAGATGGCGCATTCTAGGTGGGACCAAGAGCAAGATTTGATCTTGCATTTTGTTTCTCAAAGATTGCATTTTGAATTCAAATTAAGATATTAAGGTAATATTTTAATTAGGAATTCAAGGCCTAAAATTATAATATTATTGTAATCTTATAATATTATAATTTGATAATCTACTAATTTAGGGATTCCCTAATTATAATTATCAAACTCCCCAAACTCTATAAAAGGAGAGCCAAAGTCGAAATTGGTAACCCAGTTCACACATGAGGGAAAATTTCAACTTGCACTATATTTTGTGAGACAAAATCGGCTAACCCTAGTTTTTAGAGAGAGGAAGTCAATTTTCTCAAAGAGAGAGAGAAATTCGACTTGCACCCTAACCTTAGGGTTTTTGAGAGTGAACAAGAAAAGTTCTTGTGAGCTAGGCGCCACTTTAGTCCTGGAGTTCAAGAACAGTTCTTGAACTTCAAGAACCGTAGATAGAGTTTCCCATATTCACTTGGGAAGAAGTGAAGGAGGCTAGCACTTGGGCATCTGCCAAACTGCTCGTGTGGATCACTGGTAGAGGAAGGACACTCAGAGTGGACTTCTCAGACTCGCGAACTCAAAGCACCGATTTTTTGGGTAAAACTCTTTTCCTTCTTCTAGTATAAATTCATATAGCGGATCCTAGCTGGGAATCATATGAGCTGCGTGCTTTAAAGTTTTATTTTATTTTTATCGCTTCCGCTGCGCGCACGCTCTGTGATGTCCCAACAATGGCAACGTTAATGTCTTTAAGGCTAGGCTAGTTGCAAAGGGATTCACTCAACGTCATGGTATTGACTATGATGAAACATTTTCCCTAGTTGCAATGGCCAAGTCCATTAGGATCCTCCTTGTCATTGCTGCATATTATGACTATGAGATATGGCAAATGGATGTCAAAACAACATTCCTTAATGGAAGGCTGCCCGAAGTTGTGTACATGACACAACTTGAGGGGTTTGTATGTCCAGAGGAACCAGAGAAGGTGTGCAAACTTCAGAGATCCATTTATGTATTGAAGTAAGCATCCCAGAGTTGGAATCATCGTTTTGATGAGGTAGTCAAAGAGTTTGGCTTCTTGCAAAACCCTAATGAGCCTTGTGTTTACAAGAAGGTTAGTGGGAGCACGATTGTGTTCTTGGTGCTTTATGTCGATGACATATTGCTCATTGGAAATGATGTTTCTACCTTGGAGATTGTGAAATCTTGGTTGGAAAAATCATTCTCAATGAAGGACTTAGGAGAAGCTGCTTACATTCTAGGCATCAAGATCTATAGAGATAGATCTCAAAGACTTCTTAGATTAAGTTAGAGTACATAATTGGATAAGGTACTGAAACAGTTCAGTATGCAGGATTCCAAAAAGGGATTCATACCAATGAATCATGGTTTAGTCTTGAGCAAGAATCAGTGTCCCAAGACACTTGATGAGCGAGGGCGCATGAGTGGCATCCCTTATGCTTAGGCAATAGGATCCATCATGTATGCCATGTTGTGTACTCGACCAAATGTGTCGTTTGCCCTGTGTATGACGAGCCGGTTCCAACAAGACCCTGTGAGGATCATTGGACCGCTGTCAAAAACATCCTTAAGTACTTTACAAGGACTAAGGATGAATTCTTGGTTTATGGTGGAACTGATGAAGAGCTTTGTGTAATTGGTTACACAGATGCCAGTTTTCATACCGACCAAGATGATTTTGAATCGCAGTCTGGATACGTGTTTCTCCTGAACGGTGGCAGCGTAAGTTGGAAAAGTTCCAAGCAGAGCACGATTGCTGATTCTACACCGGAGGCTGAGTATATAGCAGCATCAGATTCAGCGAAGGAGACTCTATGGATTAGGAAGTTTATTGATGAGCTTGGTGTGGTTCTGACCATTACTGATCCTATAACCTTGTATTGTGACAATAGCGGTGCTATTGCACAAGCCAAGGAGGCCCAGTCCCACCAAAGGACCAAACATATACTCAGACGTTATCACCTTGTTAGAAAGATGATTGACAAAGGTGCTGTCAAGATATGTAAAGTAGCAGGCGAGGATAATGTTGTCGATCCTCTTACGAAACCTCTTGCACGGGTCATACATGAACGCCATGTAACATCGATGGGGATTAGACACATTGATCAATGTACCTAGTGTAGGAACAGTTTGATTAATGATTGTACCTAGTGCCAGTGGGTGTTTTTTGGAGATTGTTCCCTAGGGCCAATCATTTTATATGTATGAACATATTGTTTGACTGATTTATGAATGATAAATTATGTCGTTATCATATTATTAGCATGTTTACTACGATAACAATCCTTGATGAATTATGTGATAATTATTCTAAACTGTCCCTAGTTGATTATTCACGTGGGAACGTGAATGAACTAAGACCAGCATGACTTCGGTGTATAGAGATACACGCATGTGATGCTTCTCGAGAGTCATGGTGCAATTATGTAATGGGTTACAAGTTGCTGGACCGACCCGGAGAGTTCTACATGGGTTTAGTCATGAGCTAGTCTCTCCTGTACACCTGTCACGATGCCCTTAGGCCTGAGGTCTTCATTATTCCGGCGTTGTAGATGCTGAACTTTGGCCTAGTCCAACGTTGCTCGTAACAGGGTAGCCATAAAGGCTAGGTACGGGTTAAGTTGTTTGCTGTGCTGAGGAATGTGGTTGACCAAGAAGGAATTTTGTCCCTCATTAAGTTGAGAGATATTTGACTGGGCCCCTCGATGAGTTTGTCCAAGGAATGTGTGGCCACACAGGGTAATGGGACTAACTCAAGGAATCCAGAAAGTTATGGTTTGGATTATAAGGATGACTTTCCCATGCCTTATCCATGACCAAAATATTGTGTGACAATAGGGATTATGACAAGGTGGTACTAAGGTTAAGTCGTTGATGTTAAAACGATAACTCACGTGTTTTGGGTAGTCGTGATGGCTTGCTAGAGTCCTCTCTCGACTTGTGAGTCATAGAGATGGCTTGCTGCCAATTTCACATGAGGCCTGCTGGGTCACACATGAGGAAAAAGATACTGTAATGGGACACGAATTAGGGTTAATTCGTGAGTCACTTTAGTGAAACAATTTAAGACATAGTTGAATGTCTTAGGACATGAAGTCTTGTCTTAAATAAAATCTACATTTGTAATATTTAAATTTGTTAGACAAGTTTAAATATATTAATTGTTAAATAGTTAATTTGATTAATCTATTTACAATTGAATTCTTATTTAAAATATTATGGATGGCAACGTCAGGTAATCCGCCTGTTGCAAAGGTGTTATACCCATGAAAACTTGCGCTCCCCAGGAAAACCCACCCTGAGATCCGCTAGTTGAATTTAAAACCAGATATGAAAAGTGTTATACCTCAAGCTTTCAATCGGATGGTTGTACTTGGCGAGTCTAGAAGTCCGTTTCCACGTCCTTCCTCCACCGGTAATCTGATGGAGATTGTGCCCTAGGGCCAATCATCTTATTTATGTGTT
>QANZ01054352.1:18922-35689 GCA_003254925.1 Chamaecrista fasciculata | reverse complement strand
ATTTGGATATATAAGTTGTTTAAATTTTGGTGTTCACTTTGTATAAATACTAAATATTAATGAATATCAAACAATTTTTAAATTTAATAATTATTAAATTTAAGAAAAATGTTCAGATGATCAATTATATAAATTGAATGAATTAGAGTTGATAGAATATAAACTATCCGAAAAGTAAGTGATATTAATAATATTTTTTTAATCTTTAAAAATCAAACTACTTTTTAAATTTGAATCGAAAAATCTTACTTAAGAAAACTCGTCAAGACAATTTTGGCACCTATAATATTGTTAAATCATTATAATACTACTAAAAAAAATTATTTTATCCTCCATCAATTATCAACCGATTCTTTATAAGAAATATGAGGTGATTGAATATGGCAAAAGCGAAGAAAAGCTGCTCTTCACTTATTGCTCCAATCTTCTTAAAGAAATTCTGCAGTTGCATACTCCATCACTATTGCAAGATGAGTTGGCATTAGCAAAACCTGCAAGAAGAGTAATCAAGGTTCCCATCAAGGTTCTTTTTTTTTTTTAGAAACAGTAGTAAGGATCAGGAGTATGATCAAACTTAATATAAAAGGAAGAACTTAACATTTAACCAATGCCCAAAAACACATGAAAAAGAGAAAGAAGAATTAATCTTCTTGTTTTCAACACACCAAAGACCATGAGCTATAAAAGGGTTGTAGTAACCTCATAAACTTACATCTCCAATTATAAGATAAAGCAGGAAATTCTTTGGTCATTACGACCCTCAATTTACTAACCTCTTTGAGTCTAACAATATTGAGATTCTTCAATGGTCTATGGTTCACGATTTCCTTTTGCACATGCTCATCTATCTGCATCAATAGATATGACACATCTCCAAAGTAAATTAGGAATCGAAAGCACAAAGAAAGAAGAATAATAGCTCAGTTTAAAATTGAAGATAACTGAAAGTGGAAAATCAAATTAAAATTGAAGGGGTGAAGAAGATGAAACAAACCATCTTAGAATGGGGGGAGAAAGCGACATCATTACCAGTCGCATCGCAAGATTCATTCGAAGCTAAAAGAGATTATTAAGAAGGAAGATTTATGATTGGATATTGAGGAGAACATATGGGATAAACATATGCACATACAAAGAGGTTAGTAACTTCAACAAAAACTAATTATTCATATGAGAAAAAACATATATACACATACAAAACACAGAATAATTAGCCAATTACAAAACAGAACAAAATTACGATATCACAAAACATATAAGAAAAACATATGTACATACAAAACACAGAATAATTAGATAATTACAATCCAATACATAATTCTAATTAATACCTCATGATCACAGAGTATCAATCGATATTGGATTCCTTAATTTTTGATGTGGCTGAAGGAGATGCAACCAGAGAAAACCTGAATAAGAGAAAAAAAAAAGGTGAGAATGATAGAAATGAACTATGACTGAAGGAGTATATATAGAAAAAAAATTCGAACAAAAAAATATGACTAATTTATAACTAAAATATATTGAACGATGATATTAATTGAGGATTTTCTCAATTCACGGGTGGTTTGTTAATAAAATCTCCAGGTATTTGTTAAGAAAATCTATATATTGAATCTGATTCAATAAATCGATTTTGTTCTCTAGGTATTTGTGAAGAAAATCTTCATAATTCATAAGATACAATAATTACGTATCTTTATAATTATAAAATATATATTACTTGACTTGTTAGTTTCGAAATTATAGGGATTGTATGAAATTACTTTGATTAAATATTTTTTATATTGTAGTAGTTGTTGTAAATAGTTTCAAAAAGTTAGGAACATAAATATGTATCATAATTTGCATTTTTTAAACTACATATATTACCGAAATTATTTTCTTTATGATTTTATAAAGCATTTTTGCTGACATGGCATCACATGAGAACCCCAGAACTCAGCTTTATAGTTATATATAGACTAGGGGTTTGCGTGCCTTAACGGGCACGCAAATGTGTATGTAAAATAAATAAGGGACTAAATTGTTAACTTAGTAAAGAAAGAGAGACCAAATAGTAAATTTTCTCTTATTTTTAATTTCATAGACTATAGTATATAGATTATGGACCATAGAGATATTTTAATTTATCTTATAGAGTAAAATAACAATTTGGTCCCTAAAGGATCATCAAGTTGACAATTCAATTCTTAAAAAATTAAAATACACATTTAGTCCCTGAAATATCAAAATGGTATGCTTTTTAGTCCATAAAAAATTAAAACGATATATTACTTAGTCCATAAAAAGACTAATTAATATACCATTTTAATCTTTCATGGACTCAATATATATTTTAATATTTGAAACCCTACCATAGCTTCTTCTTCGTCGTCGTTATCATCATCATCATTCATATCTCTTTCTTTCTCTATCTATCTATCTATCTATTTATATCTATACTATATTATATATGTATCTGTTCCTTTTTCACTACACATAGCAATATTTTAAGGATAAAGTTATCACTTTTTGAGAAACAAAATTGTTTTTCATGTTTTTGTGAGTAACTAAAAAAGTAATAAAATTTAAAATAAAATGTTAAAAATTTATTAAAAGAAGGATTTTTTTTCACTTTTCATAACTTAATTATAATTGTTTATATTGTAGGTTTTATTTATTTTGTTTGTGTAAAATATTAAAATTATAAATTTACAAATATATGTTATTATCATATAAATTTTGTGGTTATATTTTATTAATTATAGATTATTTTTAATTAAAATTATTATATATTTATAACATTATTCAGTTCGACTTCAATCAATCTATGATCCAAAATTTTTTTGGATTCACTTCATTAATTTTTTTTTTTGCCCGAAAATTCACTTCACTAATCTAATTTTTAAAGATTAGTGTGGCTTCGATGAATTTAATGTTAGAGGCTTAGAGGAGTGTTGTGGACACAATTAAAGAAGAACATGTCGTGAGGAATAAAAAGTCAAATTTTAAATAAAATTGTTTCTTCTCTAGTATATTGCCCTTTGCCAGAAGACAGAAATAGAACTCCCACGTGAATTGAAGGTGTTTAAATTTGGTTAGTTTTCACCATCTCTTATTTTCCACAACGTGAAATAGTTATTTTGGTCCTCAAATATGAATTCAGTTTTTTTTTTTTACAAAATTAATTCTTTGTTTTGTTCTTATCCTCAAATGCTTACATTTATTTTATTGTTAGCCTAAAATATAGTTTTATCTGGTTTATACTATTAATTTTAACCAAGATTATTGAGATTGAACATTTTTTTTCTAATATATTATGATAAATGAGTTGAAAAAAAACAGAATTTTTTTTTCCGAACTATGAATTTATCTCTAATTTGCGATTAAGAATGAAAATTTTCTTTTCTTTTTGTTAATTCACTTATTATGACATATATTAGAGAATAGAGAGAAATGATCTATCTCAATCATTTAAATTAAAATTAATGACAAAAGCCAAATAAAATCACATTTCCGGAACCAAAAATAAATATATAAGCTTGATGACCAAAACAGAACAAAAAATAATTTTAAGATCAAAATAAAATTGACTCCCATTATATAATTTGATGATCAAAATGAAACAAAAAAGTATTTTAGGATCAAAATGAAACTGATCCCATACCTTCGAACTAAAGTAAAATTTTGACATTTTCAAAATGTTCAGTTTCGGAAAGCCCAATAACCAAATGAGATTCTAAACATCAACCAAGAAACTTTTTGTAATAAATTTCCATTCTTTAAAATGGGAATAGGAATTAGGAACAAGAATTGAGACAATGCATAGGGAAAATGGTTACGGTGAATCCAAACTCCATTCCGTATCAATGGAACAGAAAGAAAATTTATTACTTAGACTCTGAATTTAACTAATCAATTTTTGAATAATGGAAATATATGATTTGATATATAAAATATTTGAATTTGAATTGTCAACTATTTCGTTATTTCGAATGTGACAAAATTAAAGCTATGTATGATTCTCAAATAGTGCCTTTTTTATTTAGTTGAGACTATTGACAAAAAAAGTCAAATCGGTCCCCGAAAGTAAATCGCTCATTTCACGGTCAAATAAATGAAATTGATCATAGCCCTCTTGTTTTAAGTTCAAATACGACAAATAGTGTTGTATATAGAGAAACTTTTCAAAATGTTTAAAATAGATTACTATGTATCAATCACTATAATTATCCTTGTAGCCTAATTTTTCATGTACTGTTTTGTCTTATCTTATTGTACAATAATCTTGCTAATCATTTGTATCAACTAATGGATGCATGTCACAGAATTAAATTTGCAATAAACATTATTGTAACTATCATATAAACTTAAAAAGTTAGTCTCATGATTAAAAAATTGGTTTTTGTCTCATTAAACATTATTTTTAACTTGCATGAGAAATGCCTTAAAACTTTTCATTGTTATATTTATTTATAACTAAGGCCTCCCCTCAACTCAAGGGTTACCTAGTTTAGTTTAACTGTCAAAATGCTCGTTCTTCAGTCAGCATTCTTACAACATTGAACATAGCTTGTCTACAATAACACCACATTTCTTGTATAGGATGCAACAATGATTTAAAATAAACTAAAAAGCATCCATGTATACTAGAAAATTTCTCATTAGGTTCAAAATTTGCAAACTACCGATCATGCAACTGATTACAAAACAATTAATATACATTCAAAGTAATCATTCAAACAAAAGTTGACAATTTGGTGAGATCCTTTTGAATGACAACAATTTTTGGGTCATTTGAAGCTGAGCATCTGAATTTAAGGCATTAGAAGAGATTTTCATGGTAGTCAAAACTGTGGCATTCTCCATAATATATTTTGCAAATTGCAGCTCACCCTCTTTCCCTTCAAATTTGCGCATATGGCATTTTTTAAGGTTTGATGGAAGCCTTGCAGTTGAACCTATGCCAAAATGTGCTAACATCTCATCAATGTTACTTGAGGCTTTTTTTCCCTGCACGTTGTCCACAATGATTAAATAAATAAAAATATAGAAAGAAAAAAAAATGTGCCAACTATACAGAACAAGCAATGCCAATTAACCAACCTTATGATTATGAATGACAAGGATTTGAAGCTTGGGTGATTTCTTGAGGATTTGAGCCAAACGCCTCCACTTAAAGGAAAGCAAGTGTAGTTCTAAGTGGACTAAATTGGGAAACGTCGGAACATCTTTAAAATCACCAAAACTGTACTGCATAATTGAAATAAAGAAGTTAAAACTTCATTTTGGTCCTAATATTATAGAGTAAATTTTATTTTATCTTAAAATTATTTTTTATTCTATTTTGCTCCTCAAATTTTCACATTGTATTTTGTTTTAGTTCCCAAATTGTGATTTCGTCGAGTTTTCATAATTATTTATTTCCTGAACAGTTTAGATGATATATTCCTCACCCTTATATATCTTAACAAGGAAGTTAACAAAGAAAAAAACAATCATTCCTAGTCAAAAATAAAAATCAATTATAAATTTATATCTAATTTGTCATTAAAATGAAAATTTTTCTTTATCTCTCTCCACCAACTCATTTATAACGCAGACGAAAGGAAAACTATCTATCTTAACAATTCGTGCAAAAAATAACTACAGAAATAGATGAAATCAAATTTTGCAACCAAAATAGAACAAAAAAATAACTTTAGGACCAAAATGAAACTTACTCCATAATTTAAGGATCCGAATGAGTATTTGACAAAATAAAAATGAAACTAAAATTAAAAATGTATGTAAAGCGGTGCTAAAAGCCTAAAACATTTCAATGTAGAGGTGTGAAATGAATCAAATGATCATACCAAATTTAAGCTCAGGAATTCAGCCATACAAAGTGGTGTCCATGGCATGTCAAAATCAATATCCGCTTCGATCAGTTTTGGAAAGATTTCATAGCAGCCCTTATCCAAACCAGGAACCAAATCAGGGGTTATATTGCCTAAGACCAAGTCCTCCACAAGTGTACAACTAGAAAGAAGCTTAGCTACACACGCATTGTTTGCAAAGTGAACATAGCTCAAATGAAGAATCTTGAGTGAAGGTAAACATACACAAGAAAAATCACTGACATTTAAGCCACTCAACTTTAAAGTAACGATTGTCCCACAGGTAAAGATGCTAGGCAGGATGAATAATTGGGGCCCTTGTTGTTGATAATAGCTGATTTCAAGATGTTCAACTTGGCGTTGTATTGCATGGTTTACCCATTTGTTAATGGTAGAATTACAAGTGAAGGGAGAGACAGAGTGAAGGTTAAAGGTTTTGATAGGTTGAATATCTCGTGAGATGAGAAATGAGTAGACAAACTCAACGTAACGAAGGTATTGGGTTTGGTTTTGTGTGTGAGCGACGTCGCACAAATTAAGGGTTGTGTGGGAACGCCAGAGTGTTCTCCATCTCTTTGAGAGAATGCTGGTGGCGACGACTTCTTTGGTGTGAAGGAAAGAGAGAATATGGGATAGTAAAGAGTCCGATAAATAGCTTATCCTATCGTTACTCATTCCTTTGCTATTCAGACGCACAATTTGAAAAACCAAGACGGAGCAGACGGTTCAGAGCAGAAACAGGTAAACCGGCTAATTTTTTAGCATATAAACGCAGATTGGTACATATAAGCATAGATCAGAGGAGATTGTAGTAAATCGGAGCATATCAATAGAGATTTGAGAACATCGACGAACCTGAATTTAAAGCGACGACGACGGTGGAACAATGAGAGAACAATGCACACTTCTCCGCGAGAGAGAGAGAGAGAGATTGAAAGAAACATGAGACAATGTGTGAGAGACACAAAAGCAATGAGACGGCGACGGCTAATCAGAAATGAAAAAGAAAGACTGAAAGAGTGAAGAGATAGAGTTACACTTTGTTTAGGGTTTAGTTGATTCAAAAAAAAAAAAAGCAAGCTTAGGGTTTATATATTTTTTTTTTGATAGATTAGGGTTTATTAGTTTGACTCAAAGTGAAATTATTTTGCTAAAAAAAAGGACTCAAACTATTTATTTGTTGGCCAAAGTATAAATTTGGTCTCATATTTTTTGCTTAGTTTCTAATTTGGTTTCGTATCTTTTTTTTGTTTTAGTTTTGGTCCTACATTTTTACAAAAGATCCTAATTTTGATCTCATATCTTTTAGTCAAATTGCATAATTAGTCTCGTATTTTTGCAAAACGATCAACCATTAGTTGATCTTTTTGTAAATATATGTGAGCACTTCTAAACCTAACCTAAAGATATAGGACCAATTCTACAATTAACCCAAAGATATGGGTCTAAATTTGCAATAAAAAAAGATATGAGACTAAATTGCGACCTGACCCAAAGATATGGGACCATAAGTGCAACAAAAAAATATATGGGATCAAATTGGAAACTAAACAAAAAATATAGGACTAAATTTGTATTTTAACCTTTTTTTTATTACATGGTCATTTTGGTTCTCAAATTATAGGATTAGTTTCATATTGATCAAAGTCTTCTATCTATTCATATTGATCTTGGGTCATCCGGAGTTACTTTGCCTAGTTTTCTTTTTTTTTGGACAAAGAGTTACTTTGCCTAGTAATCAGCAGGTTTTGCTAACTTGACAAACATTATTGGGTTCTTTCAGATCTCCCATGATGGATGAATTAATGCATACAAACTTAGCAAGAGATAATGGTTGAATAGAACTAACTGTGAAAATAAGACGTCCGAGTGGCAAAATATATTAGAAAATTAAAGTCTATTTTTAATCTTAAATTTTAGGGTAAATTATACTTTGGTACCCTGTGGTTTGACCCTATTTCACTTTGGTACCCTGTGGTTTGAAACTTGACACTTTGGTACCCTGTGGTATTCTCCATTAACACTTTGGTACCTTTTGGAGCTATTTTGTAATTTTAACCATAACAAATTTTGCAAAAATTACATATTGACCCCAAAAAATTTTCAAAAAATTACAAATAGGTCCCTGGATACATATTATATAGGGACTAAAATGAAAAATTTAAAATTTTTTTGGGGTCAATATGTAATTTTTGTAAAATTTATTATGGTTAAAATTACAAAATAGCTCCAAAGGGTACCAAAGTGTTAATGGAGAATACCACAGGGTACCAAAGTGTCAAGTTTCAAACCACAGGGTACCAAAGTAAAATAGGGTCAAACCACAGGGTACCAAAGTGTAATTTACCCTAAATTTTATGATAGAACCTGCAGCAAATATTACTGATAATAATGGAAAATACAGCAAAAAGGGTCCCAAATGCTCATAAAACAACAAAATGGAACAACAACAACAATAACAATTTAATTTATGGGCTTTGTTCAGCCCTTGGCCCAGCTATCTCTGCCCCATCATTTTACCACAATGACTTCTCCGTAGACTAGTTGGCTAGTTTACCTGGTAATTTCAGTTGGCTGTTTATTCATGGATTAGAACTACAAAGCGTTTTTATTACCAAAGTGTTCGAAAGTCTACCCAATTAAGATGAATTAAATGTATGTTTTAACTATTCTAATGTCAAACTTTTAAGTTAAAGGAAAAGTTTTATATTTTTATTTTTCCATATTTGGTAAGAGCTTGTGATAAAAACTTTCATTTGGACCTTTAGGATTGTTTACCATCACATTATGTCGAAATATTGACCAACAAACCACCATATGACAGGTGCTCTAAAAGTTGTGTAAGCAGCCAATTATTGTTTACATACCAGAGCATATATGCCTTCGACAACTCTCACGTTCTATGAAAAGTAATGGTTATTTCATCAGTTGAGAAAGAGCTTAAAGTTAGTGTTTTCCTGATTCTCAACTGAAGTATAAACTAAATTTAAGTGAGGAAGTACAGGGAAAAGCTATATTTGTTAGTACTATCACTAGAATAGGATCCCTGAAATCATAATATTCAAGAGTAACCTTAAACCAGGGACTATATTTATTTACAATATCATAAAGAGTCAAGACCATTCAGTAGTTTTGTTGATAGTGTAAATTTGCAAATAGAGACTTTTTCAAATCTTCCTGTTCATCATCAAGTCTCTATTTAAACATGAATTTCAAGAAATCCCACTATTTCTCCATTTGGCACCAGTATTTCTTTCATTCTAAAAGTTTAACATTGTATTGCTGACTAACATATCGAATATTCTTGCTTATAGATCAAATGCATCATAGGTGGAGTATGTGGGGAAAACTTGTATAATTGTCATATATATATATATATATATATATATTTTTTTTTTTGTCATTTCCTTATTTCTTTCTCCCATTTATACTTAAATGTTGGGCCAAAGTCTTATTTTAATCCCTTAAATTCGCTCAATGTTTCGTTTTGATCCCTCAGTTCAAAGTCCTTCATCCATCATCATCTTCGCCACTACTACCATTACCACCACCATCACTACTGTCAGCAGCAGCAACAACACCACCGCTATCAGCAGCAGCATCGCCATTGCCGAGCTTTTCCAGTGAGATACAAAGCGGTCCCGACAACTATGACAACTCCTAATCCAAGATTTTTCTGACCTCCTGAAATTCAATGGCGGCCTGCATTTTGCGAACAGATGATCGGAAATAGTGAAATTCAAGCCGCCGAAAATCATATTTCCAGTCATTTGTCCGCAAAATGCAGACTTCCATTGAACTCAGAAGTTAAAAAAAACTTTAGATTAGAAGTTTTCAGAGTGGTCAAAGCCGTTGTGTATCTCGTCGGAAAGTTCACCAGAAAAGCTCAACATCGGTGGTGATGGTGGGGGTGCTTCTGACGGCGGTGGTGTTGCTGCTACTGCTGACGGTGGTGGTGGTAGTGGTGAAGATGACGATGAATGAAAGATTTTGAGCTGAAAGACCAAAACAGACCTTTGAGCAAATTTGAGGGACCAAAATAGAACTTTGGCCAAAAAAAAATTGAGAAATTGAAATTGACGACAAATGTTCTGTTTTGCAAGTAATTTTTCTCTTTCCAGGTGCTTCGTCTAATACTTCATACAAGTTATACTTCGATTTTGTACTCAAATCTTACTCTCCGCCTCGTCTTATCTTCCTCCTCCTCCCTCCCTTTCGTCTTTGTGCTGTACGCGTGGTTTCTGGTTCCAGTTGTCGTCCTTCGTCAAAGTTAACCATACTCCATACCTTGTAAAATATCATGGCGGACACAATTTCTAATGGTAATTTCAGCAGCCACTGCAATGCCCTATATTTTTCTCGCTGTTTCCGTCACTTATTTAAGGATGATGCGATTCACAATCGTTTCTATTACTTATTAATGCTCTTCAATTGTCTTTTATTTTGTTTGACATCCACAGAGGCGATTCTCGAGCAGCTGAGAAATGGAACAGCTAAATTCGAGCTTGTTTCTTCACCGCTTAATTCAATTTCGACGGCTGCTTTTAATTGGAAGACAAATTTCATCGGTGAAAATGACAGCCGCTTTTTTGCTAGAATTGGTCCATCGCTGTGAGTCATCCTTTTTCTCCCTTATCCTTCGGTTTCTCTATTTCTCTGCTAAACGACTATAATGTATTGTCTCTTTCGTGTGCTCTTGAACACTTCAATTATCTTCGATCCCAGGATTTTTAATTTATCTATTTTTAGGTTGGTAATTTTTTCTTTTTAATCTAGTCTTTATGGGGATTTCAGGAGTTGAGTACAGTTTCGTGGATAAAATGAGCCTTCTAAATAGTTAAAATAATATTATTTGTCCCTAATTATAAGGTTTGTGTTGAATTTAGTTTAAATTTGTGTCTTGATTTTTTTTTTTTAAAGCGTTTGTATCTTAATCAATAGTGCAGTAGAGTTTTCTCTTTGGTTTGACACTATAATGAGTTTGTATTCTCCTCATTATTCGTTCACAGTGGTGGACAATCACCTGCAATGAAGAAGCTTGAGCGTTTTTCAGTCGAGAAGGTTACTGGAGATGGACGGTGTCTCTTTCGTGCACTGGTATTTTCATTGCTCTTCAGTGTAAACAACAATATTTTTAATGTGTTCATTGTTTCAGTTTCATTGACACTCTTACCTCAGAATATTTTGTGAGACTTGTAGAATGTGTTGTTACATTTTTACTTGCCCAAACATTCCAAAATTTTATACGGTTTGATTTTACATAAATTTGGTCTATGTTCCCCTTTCTTGAAAACCGAAGAGAACACAGCAGACTGGCTAAGTAAATCACTGTCAAGAGATGTCTGTTTCTGCTTGGAAATCCTAATAAGAAACCCAAAGAACCTCGTTGAAGAAATTCGTGCCTGTTAGTTTTTGAATATGGAGTTAAGTAGATGATAAGTTAGGATCAAGCCTGAGAAATGTACAAATTTCAATATGCTGTCTTCTTAGCAATTGTGAAGAAAAAATTGAAAAATTACAAAGAAGAAATGTAATAATGGAATGAAAGTAACTTTGAATATGGTACTTGATTCCTTCATATTGGGAATGCTGGTGGTGAATTCTTTTGAACAAGACTGGAAACTGGCTACTCTCCTTTTATCCCATACTGTTTTGTTTTGACCTTTCCAGTTATTAAAATTCAACCTTTGTTGTCGCTTGACTGTCATATTCTGATACAATTTTAAGTAATTCATTAATCATTAGACACATTTTGTTTAAAGTAATAACTTCTGTTTAAATGATCAACTGCAAAACTAGCACGAACTAATATTGGTTAGCCTTGAGATTATCGTGGTGTTTGGATGGCATCACTCTTGAATCTTGATCAATGGTCCCAAAGTTTAATGTTAAATAGTCAAGAGGCTTGGGCAGTATATCATAATATTTTGCCTTTAACTTTTATGGATCATGGCTTTTACTTTCTCTAGTTAGTAAGTTGCTACATTCCGCTCTCTAGGATCCATTTTAATAACTTAAGTTCCCATGTCCTTTGACAATTTGTTTTTTGTTTAATTTTGATTGTATTCTTTTATTGACTAATTCATTATGCATACTTTCATATCATGCGGAGTTTCTTAGAGCCTAGAGGTATTACCGTATTAGTTTTTTCCTAAGTGGATGGGAATTTGATGGCATCACATCATACAAACCAGTTAAGTTAAATTGAAGGTTATGCAATGCATTTGGCCTATATATCTGTCATTTGAAATTAGGTCAAAGGGATGGCTTACAACAAGGGAATTGCTCTTAACCCTCGTGAGGAGAGAGAAAATGCAGGTATGCTAATATACAGGCTGAAAGATGTGAAGAAAAATACCCTTAATGATCATTTCATAGGCGTCAGATTACAGAATCTTCATAATTTAACACAGAATTAGTTTTTGTTTGTGTCAGTTTAACTTTAGAAAACTCCTGATTTTAATCTAACTTACTTATTTTCTGTTCTTTTCCCTTGTTTTTGCTCTTGGATCAATCATCTTCTGGGTGGTGATAGCACAGATGAATTAAGATTGGCTGTAAAAGAGGTTATCTGTGAAAATAAAGGGGAGCGGAAATTATATGAAGAAGCCTTAATTGCCATCACAGTCGATGAGTCTCTAAAACGGTATGCTTATCTTTTTTGAGTTCTGGAAGTATTAATAGAGAGAAAAAGAAAAGGAAGAAATAGAGATCATGATTATTCCCTTTTGTGTTCTTCATCACTCAACATAATTAAATTTCTTATTCTATAGTTACTGCCAACGCATTGTGCGGCCTGATTTCTGGGGAGGAGAATCGGAGCTACTGGTTAGTCTATATCCATGGTTACTTCTTTGAAGTATCCCTTTTTTTATTTTTGACTTTTATGATTTTAATACAGTTTACGTTCTATTCACTAGATTTTGACTTAATTCTTATCAAGTCTTCTATCTATTCATACTGATTTCATGGGCATCCAAATTTAGTTACTTTGTCGAGTAATTAACAGTTTTCACTAACTTGACAGACATTATTTTCAGATCTCCCATGATGGATGAATTAATGCATACAAAGTTAGCAAGATATAACGGTTGAATAGCACTAACCGATTGTGAAAATAACTGCTCCGTAGATTAGTTGGCTAGTTTACCTAGTATTGTCAGTTGGTTGTTTAATCATGGATTGGAACTACAAAGCGTTTTCGTTACCTAAGTGCTCCAAAGTCTACCCAATTAAGATGAATTAAATGTATGTTTAACTATTCTATTATCAAAGTTTTAAGTTAAAGGGAAAGTTATATATCTTCCATATTTAGTTAGAGCTTAGGATGAAAACTTCCATTTGGACCTTTAGGACTGTTTACCATCACATTATGCTGAAATATTGACTGACAAACCATCATCTGACAGGTGTTGTCAAAGTTGTGTAAGCAGCCAATAATTGTTTACATACCGGAGCATGAGGTAGGCCTTCAACAACTTTCAGATTCTATGTAAAGTAATTGTTATCTCATCAGTTGAGAAAGAACTTGAAGTTAGTGTTTGCCTGATTCTCAAGTTGAGATTCTCAACTGAAGTTTAAATTAAATTTAAGTGAGGAAGTACAGGGAAAAGCAAGATTTGTTAGTCCTATCACTAGAATAGGATCACTAAAATTATAATATTCCAGAGTAATACTCAACCATGGTCTATATTTATTTACAATATCAGTAAGACCATTCAATAGATTTGTTGATAGAGACTAGGAGGTCTTCAATTTTCAAATCTTCCTGTTCATCAAGTCTCTATTTAAACATGAAATTCAAGAAATTCAACCATTTCTGCATTTGACACTAGTATTTATTTTGTTTTAAAGCTTTTAACATTGTATTGTTGACTAACATTTCGAATATTTTTCCTTATAAATCAAATGCAGCATAGGGGGAGTAGATGGGGATCTGGTTTTATTCCCATCGCAGAGTATGGAAGTGAATTCAGTAAGAAGTCATTAACATCTAAACCGAGGAAAGTTGTGAGGTTGTTATATAGTGGTAAGAACCATTATGATCTTCTAGTTTGATTACAAAGATAAATGAGCCAAAAGAAAACGAACATGAGAGTTAGATGCTTATTTGTACTTGTAATTTTTTGGTGGCATCTCAAATTATTGAGGTTAACTTTAATGAAAAACTTTTATAATTGTTATATATATATTTTTTTTGTCATTCCTTTATTCCTTTCTCCTATTTACACTTAAATAGTTTATGGATGATTGAGAAGAGAAAAAAATTTGCTTCTTGGCAATTTCTCAAATTGAACATTTCTCATTTCTGGATTGGTTTGCTATGAGAGTAAAATCAAAATAATAACTTTTACCATTTGCTTATTTAAAACTATTTTTACATGTCATAATTACATTAGAAGTACTATTGTAAGTATTTTGAAATTAATTTATAGTTTTATTTTGACTAAAGGTGGAATATCGTGAATGAAACAAATAAACATTGAAACTTAAAAGGTTGTTTAGTTTGAAAAAAAATAATTTAGTTTTAAATTTTTATCATTCAAAATATATATTTATAATAAGTGCAGTTGTTAAAATAGGTTTCAAACCACGGGACCTTCCTTCATTTTTACTTGGTTATCTCCTCTTTTCACATCTTGATCATATATATAGACTTGGCTCATCCATAAACTAGGCAACGTAGGACTTTTATTTGACACACTCTAATATTATATAATACATAGGCCAAAGTGCAAATTTGGTCCTATAACTTTGCTCCAGTTCCCAAATCAGTCCTATAACTTTTTTTGTCTCAAATTTGGTCCTGTAACTTTGCTTCAGTTCCCAAATCAGTCCTACAACTTTTTTTGTCTCAGTTTTGGTCCCATATGTTTTGAAAACCTCCCACCATTAGTCCTCTGTCTATTTTAAATTACAGTTTAGTCTTGAAAACTTCAAGTCCCTTTCATTTTAGTCCCTAACTATCAAAATAAAAGTGAAAGAGCATCCCTGAAGATTCTCAAACCTTATATCTTGGTCCTTAATCCATGAATTCTTCATGAAATGGAATAGGAATGCAAAAACAACACAAATTAAAGCAAATGACAGAGGGACCAAAACTGAAAATGCAGAAAATTTAAAACCCACCGAAAAATGCCCCAAACTCGCCAGAAAACGTACGAAAGTCGCTCAATTTTCACTAAAATCTCACTCAAGTAATCGCCCTCAAATGCTTTAAAAAAGAATTTTCGAAAATCCAAACTTTTGAGGAGGGATGTGATAGAAGAAATGTAAGGGATTTCAGAACTTCTCTTTCGGAATCACCAAATGTAAGGGAATCTTCTATGACCTCCCTCCTCAAAAGTTTGGATTTTCGAAAATTCTTTCTTAAAGCATTTGAGGGCGATTATTTGAGTGAGATTTCAGTGAGAATTGGGGTTTTCAGATGAGTTTTTGAGTTTCTCGGCGATTTCCGTACGTTTTCCGGTGGGTTTTAAATTTTCTGCGTTTTCAATTTTGGTCCCTCTGTCATTTGCTTTTAATTTGTGTTTTTTTTTTTTGCATTTCTCTTCAATTTCATGAAGAATTTATGGTTTAGGGACCAAGATGTAAGGTTTGAGAATCTTTAGGGATGCTCTTTCACTTTCATTTTGATAGTCAGGGACTAAAGTGAAAGGGACTTGAAGTTTTTAGGACTAAATTGTAATTTAAAATAGACAGAGGACTAACGGTGGGAGGTTTTCAAAACATATGGGACCAAAACTGAGTCAAAAAAAGTTATAGGACTGATTTGGGAATTAGAGCAAAGTTATAGGACCAAATTCGAGACAAAAAAAGTTATAGGATTGATTTGGGAACTGGATCAAAGTTATAGGACCAAATTCGCACTTCAGCCTAATACATATAATATTCGGCAAAAGACCTGTTGGTGCCTCTAACGTTTGGGGTTAGTTTCAGTTATGCCCCCAATGTTTGTTTTGTGTCAGTTATGCCCTCAACGTTTCACATTGTTTTCAATTATACCCTAACCTCAAATTTTTTTAGCCAAAGTCCTATTTTAGTCCATCAGATTAGCTCAAAGTTTCGTTTTGGTCCCTCAACTCAAAGTCCTTCATTCATCATCATCTTCACCACTACCACCACCGTCAGCAGCAGCAACAACACCACCACCACCGAGCTTTTCTGGTGAGGTTCGTCTTCTCTGGCGAACTTTCCGGCGAGATACACGGCGGCCCCAACGACTACGAAAACTCCTAATTCAAGGTTTTTTTACCTCCTGAGTTCAATGATGGTTTGCATTTTGCGAACAAATGACCGAAAATATGATTTTCGACGATTGTGTAATTTTTCGGCAACTTGCCAGTTATTTTTTCGCAAAATGGAGGTCGTCATTGAACTCAGGAGGTAAAAAAGCTTGTATTAGGAGTTTTCGTAGTTGCCGTGTATCTCGCCGAAAGTTCGTTGGAGAAGACGAACCTCGCCGGAAAAGCTCGGCGGTGGTAGTGGTGCAAATGATGATGAATGAAGGACTTTGAGCTGAAAGACTAAAACGGAACTTTGAGCAAACCTGAGGGACCAAAATTGGACTTTGGCAAAAAAAAAATTAAGGTTAAGGTATACTTGACAACAATGTGAAACGTGTTGGAGATTGTGCCCTAGGGCCAATCATTTTATTTGATAAATATGTTGTGAACATATTATTAATTTATGGAAGATAAATTAATGTGTTGTCATATTATTTGCATGTTTACTATGATAACGTCCATGATTAATTATGAGATAATTAATCTAAAATTGTCCCTGGTCGATTATTTTTGTGGGAGCAAAAATGAACTAAGACCAGCATGACCTCGGTGCATGAGATGCACGCACTAGATGCTGGGACGAGAGTCATGGTGCAATTACGTAAGGTGGTTACGAATTG
>QANZ01054352.1:0-15375 GCA_003254925.1 Chamaecrista fasciculata | reverse complement strand
TTTTGAATTATAATATTAAGTTTAATATTATAAATCAAAAGATATATTGAGATATCTTAGGATATCCAATATCTTAGAGATATCCTAATTGGATTAGGATTCCCTAAAACTAGGAATGAGAACACTATAAATAGAGGCACTAGGCGCCTATCTCAACAATAATTCACAACACAGATCAATTCTTGGTCAGACCAAGAATTTCGCCTAGAGCTTTTATTGAGAGTGAAAAATCGCCTAGCCCAATCAATCTTGATAATCAAGAACACTTCTTGATTATTCAAGAATCATAGATAAAGTTCCTATATTTACTTGGGAAGAAGTGAAGGAGGCTAGCACCTAGGCATCTGCCAAACTGCTCGTGTGGATCACCGGTAGAGGAAGGACACTAAGTGGACTTCTCAAATTCGCGAACACGATAAGTCACCGATTGAAACTAGGTAAACAATTTTTCTTACTTAGTATAAACATAGTTAGTGGATCCTGGAAGGAATCACAGAGTTAGCCTTTTAGTTTTATCAAGTTTTAGTTTAAAATTTTAAAATTTTCCGCTGCGCTCCCTCTGTGATTTCCCAACACCATCTTCATGACGTGGGCACTCACAGATCCACCTTCTGCCATCTTGCAAGAGTAAAGAGCCTTTGAAGTCTCAAACCTCTCTTGCCTTGCCTGTACTTGGAACATTTCCCTGAGATGCGTAATCATCTCATATGCCCCTTTGTTCTCCAAGTTCTTTTGAATCTCGGGAACCATGGTAACGAGCATAAGACAGGCAACGTCCACAGAGTCACTCTGATGCTTCTCATAAGCATCCTTCTGAGCTCTTGGAGCATTTGCAGCAGGCTGTTCAGGGATGGGGTTCTCTAGGACGTAGAGCTTTCTCTCCTGGGTGAGAAAAATTCTCACATTTCTGTACCAGTCGAGAAAGTTAGTCCCAGTAAGTTTGTCCTTCTCAAGGACAGATCGCAGTGATAGTGATGAAACGTTTGTTGCCATTTGATTCTACAATTGAGATATGTAAAGTTTAATTAGCAGGAAAATAAAATATATCCACCATTTTATAAAACCCAATAAAATTTATTATTAGTGGCTAAGACCCATATTTCACCAAAGTCTACCGTCGCGGAGGGCGATCATGCATCCCTTGGCTATTTAGGTAGGTAACTCTTTACCAATCACATCTCTATGTGACTCTTAGATCTTTATGGGACTGTATCATCATATGACACGGCATGTTTATACCATCCAATGCCTTGAGGCCCAAAACTGTTTTGATAGCCCCATTAAGTCACACAATAAAACTTGTGAATGGCAAGGCCCAAACGACGAGGCCGAAGCCCAGCCCCATATCATCAAGGACTCACTTCAACACGTGTCGCGGAGGGCGATCACCGCATTTAATGATCCAAGATTTCAATGGGTGTCGAACTGAAAACCCCCATCCACCCGTGTCTCCTCAAGGTCAAGGTAGATACGTGTCGCGGAGGGCGATCACCGCTCTACGATGAACAAGATTTCAACAGGGTGTTTTATTGATGGCATTAAAACTTAAGATTTTCTAAAAGGGATTGATTTAAAAAGTTCCGTTTTATAGTTTAATTTAAAAACTCCTTTTAAAATTAAACGAGTCATGCCACATGTTTATCACCCCATGTATCATATACATATATAAACATGTGCACGGATCTTGCATCATATGCAAAATCCCACGCGCGTATCGTATACGTAGTTATTGCGCCAAAACGGGGTAAATAGCATGTTAAAATCGCGTCCTAAACATACATCTAGCGCTTTGTACCACATACAAACTAAATGTAAAACAGATATATATCGTGTTTAGATATGGCCCACCTATCCTAATAATTCTCCCAAGCCAATGAGAGAATTTTTCTAAAAAGAAAACGTAAAATTACAAGAGAGTAAACCCCAGTTACATTGAGGTATAAACTGAAAAGTAAAATTACATCGGATAGAGGGAGACGACACGCAGGCCGTATACATCAAAAACCTAGAGCCATATCCAACACCACACAATTACATATATGAACAATTCATACAATCATGTCAAAGACGATATATTACAACACATACCAAAAACGATTTTTGTAGGTGTTTAAATTAGGTTGTGCAATTTTAACATGCCTTTTTCTTGAAATTAGGCCCATTATCAATAATTATAAAATTCAGGAATCATATTCAAGAATTATAATTATTGACCCAAAAATTTTAAAATTCATAATTTTAATATATTTTCAGTCACCCACATAATATTATAATTAAAACACTTTTAATCATAATTATATGGGAATTTCGACTTTGGCCTAAAAATTCAAGAAAATTTTCCAAATCAATCCTATTGATTTCTTTATGTATCACATACATAAATTTGCACCTTTTCTTGTAGATTCAATTTTAGGAAAAACATTCGGTGGATTTTTTTTCGTAAAACCAAAAACAAGATTGAAACAGGTAAAACACGCCAAGCATACATCACATGTACACAAAATGATCTTAAATTCAGGACTAGCGTGGCTCTGATACCACTGTTGGGAAATCCCAGGGAAAACACGCAGCGGAAGCAAAGGTAAATAAAAAAAACTTGCGCCCCCAGGAAAATCCCACCCTGAGATCCGCTAGCTGAATTTAAAACAAGATACGAAAAATGTTATACCTCAAGCTTTCAATCGGATGGTCAAACTTGGTGAGTCTGAGAAGTCTGTTTCCACGTCCTTCCTCCACCGGTAATCCACACGAACAGTTTCCCGAACACAAGGTGCTAGCCTTCTCGTTTCTTTCTCCAAAGAAACTAGGGATTGAATCTACAGCTGTTAACTTAGGAACTCCTTCTCTGAATCCAGGCTTGGTGGCGCAATAGAGCAGAAGACAGCAACAAAACTCCTTTTGTTCTTCTTCTCTCAAGAACCCTAGGAACCCACAACTTCGAATCTCTCTCTAACTCCTTAGAAGAATTCGACTTCTCTCTCTAGGAAGGTGGGTGGCGAAATTTTCTCTCTCTACAAAGGAGGAAAATCGACTTGCCAAATATTAGGGTTTCTCACAAGCATGTGTATGGAGCTAGGCGACTTTTAGGCTTATATATTACCAAAATTATGGTAATTTTACAAATATAAAATCATGATATTACAATAATATCATATTTTAGGACTTGAATATCTAATTAAAATATTACCATAATATTTTAATTCAAATTCAAATTGCTATCTCAGAGTATCAAATGGGAGATCAAATCTCCCAATGGGACCCACAATGAGATAGGCGCCTAACTCATCTAATTTTAGGGAATTTTATAAATCAAAAATAACTCCTAACTTTTAGGAAGTCATAACCAACTTGTTTTATCCCAATGTTTTTGAATTAAAATATTACCCTAATATCTTTAATTCAAATTTTGAATTCTGAATTTAAATTCTTTATTGAATTAAAATATTACCCCAATATCTTAATTCAAATCTTGAATTTCAAATTCAAATTCAAACTCATGACTTAAATTAATAAAACATTTTTATTAATTAAATCACCAAAGAGGCGCCACCCTCTATGTTTAATATTGGGAATTTTATAAATCAATAATCTCCTAACTTTTAGGAAACTTATTTGATTTATTATTCCTAATATTTTAATTGTAAATAATTAATCCCTATTAATCATTTAACAATTATTTCAACTGCAGAAAATTTAAGACAAGACATAATGTCCCAGACATTTCCTCTGTGTCTTAAATTAGGCCACCGGGGTGACCCACGAATTACCCTAATTCGTGTCCCTTATAAAGTGTGTTCTAATCCTGCTCGTGTGTGACCCAGCAGGCCCCACGTGAAGTTCGCAGTAGGTCATCCCTATGTCCTACAAGTCGTGAGCGGACTCTAGCAAGCCATCACGACTACCCAAAACACGTGAGTGATCGTTTGTTACCAAAACTGATTTTAACCTCCGTACCTCCTTGGCACCGACCCTATTGTCCTGCGATATCTTGGTTATGGATCAGGCACAGGAAAGTCATCCATGATCCAAACCTTTACTTTCTCGATTTCCTTGAGTAAGTCCCAATATACTGAGTGGCCACTCCTTTCCTTGGACAGACTCATCGAGGGCGCCAGTAAGATATCTCCCATCTTATGGGGAACAAAATCCCTTATTGGCCAATCCACATTCCTCAGCACGGCAATCAACCAAACCCGTACTTAGCCCTTATGGCTACCCTGCTACGGGCAACGTTAGACTAAGCCAAAGTCTGACAACTGCAACGCCGGAATAATGATGACCTCAGGTCTAAGGCGTCATGACAGGCGTACAAGAGAGGCAAGCTAATGACTAAACCCATGCAGGACTCTCTGGGTCAGTCCAGCAATTCGTAACCCCTTACGTAATTGCACCATGACTCTCGTTCCAGCATCTAGTGCGTGCATCTCTATGCACCGAGGTCATGCTGATCTTAGTTCATTTTCGCTCCCACGAAAACAATCGATCAGGAACAGATTTAGATTAATTATCTTATAATTAATCATGGACGTCATCACAGTAAACATGCTAATAATGTGAAAACCATTAATTTATCTCTATAAATTAATCCATATGTTCATAACATACATAAAGAGGATTGGCCCTAGGGCACAATTCCTAACAGAGTGTTCTATCTATCTTAGAAAGTATGATTATTAGGATTGTTCTTTATTTGTTTATTGTTCCGATGTGGCAATAATGGAGATTTCCATGAAGAGCCTTGACAAAGTGCTCATAACTCAGTTTAGGTTGAGTGATCTATCCTAATCTTATATCTTTCACCATTGTTCTTAGTTATATTCGATGTTTCGATAATACCTTTGAATATGGTTCTTTACATAATTAAAGTGAAACTTCAATCCCGTATCCTTATGAACTAGGATGGTGGAATTCATGATAAGTCTATAGGTTATCTTTATATTATTGTTTCCGTGTCTTTTATGTAATTGTTCTTATACTTCTCTTAATAGTCTCACCTAAGTTCATAGATATTCATATAAATAATAGTTGTCTTTAACCACGAAGTTTTGCGAGAGAATCGACATTGGGTTAGCATCTATACTATATTTTAATAAATATAGTAATACTTGCGAGGCTCAAGTATACTTGCTAGACACCTTACTGTTGGGAATTCTAGGCGCCAAACGCAGCGGAAGCAAATATAAAATTAAAAATTTAAACGCGCCAAGTCCTAAAATTCCCGAACGGATCCGCTAGTAGAATTTAAAACCTGTTAAGATAGTGGTATACCTCACGAGTTTCAATCGGTTGGTTGTACAAGGCGTGTCCTAGGAGTCCACTCACAGCGTTCTCCCTCTGCCGGTGATCCACACGAACAGTTTGTTGGGCACCAAGGTGCTAGGCTTCTGTTCTTTTCTCCAAAAGAACAAGGGACCAATCTACAGTGCTTTTGAATTCAAGAACTCCTTCTTGAACCAAAAACCAAAAGTGGTGCAGTAGAGAATTCCCTACAAGAACTCCTTCTTGTTTTCTCTACTCTCACAAACCCTAGTTTTTGGTGGTGCAAATCAAATTACCTAACTCCTTAGGCAAAGTCGATTTTTCCTCTCTCAACTATTGAGAGCCAAAAATTTCCTCACTTGGAAGAACTAGGGTTGAAGGTGGCGATTTCTCTTTTCTCTCTCTACAAGGAGGAAGACCAAAATCACAAATGATTTCTCACGTGGAATAGGCGCCTAGCCCTAGGGTTTCTTTTATTATATTTAGAGCATTATTATAATTCCAAAATTATAATAATATGACTTCATGAATTGAATTTCAAATTAAAATATTACTTTAATATTTAATTTAAATTCAAATCGCAATCTTAGGGAATCAATTGGAAGATCAAATGTTCCCATGGACCCACTAAGAAAGGCACCATATGCCACTAAATATCCTTTGGAATTTTATAAATCAAAAACATTCCTAACTCTTAGGAAGTCATGATTTTCCAAAGATCATGAGTTAAGATATTCCCTAATATCTATGATTCAAATCTTTTGATATCTATATCAAATCTTTTGAATTCAAACTCATGATTTAAATAAATGAAACAATTTTCATTAATTAAAATCCATCTCATGAGGCGCCACCCTCATACTAATATTAGGGAATTTTAAAAATCAATAATCTCCTAACTTTTAGGAATCTTATCTGATTTATTTTCCCTAATATTTTAATTGTAAATAATTAATCCCTATTAATCATTTAACAATTATTATATTTAAACTTGTCTCACAAATTTAAATATTTCACAACTTTAGATTATTTAAGACAAGACTTAATGTCCCAGACATTTTGCTATGTCTTAAATTGTGCCACTGGAGTGACCCACGAATTAACCCTAATTCGTGTCCCTTTAAGCGGTGTCCTGATCCTGCTCATGTGCGACCCAGCAGGCCTCACGTGAAGTTGGCAGGAAGCCATCTCTATGACTTACAAGTCGTGAGCGGACTCTAGCAAGCCATCACCACTGCCCAAAACAAGCGAGTTATCGTTTTTACCAAAACCGAGTAAACCTTAGTACCACCTTGTCATAGACCCTATTGTCACAAGATATCTTGGTCATGGATTAGGCATAGGAAAGTCATCCATAATCCAAACCACAACTTTCTCGATTTCCTGAGTAAGTCCCATTTCCCAGCGTGGCCACGCATTTCCTTGGACAGACTTATCGAGGGCGCCAGTTAGATATCTCTCATGTTAATGAGGGACAAAATTCCATCTTGGTCAATCCACAATCCTCAGCACGACAATCAACCAAACCCGTACCTAGCCCTTAGGGCTACCCTGCTACGGGCCACGTTAGACTAGGCCAAACTCTGACAACTGCAACGCCGGAATAATGATGACCTCAGGTCTAAGGCGTCGTGACAAGAGTACAGGAGAGGCAAGCTGATGACTAAACCCATGCAGGACTCTCCAGGTCAGTCCAGCAACTCGTAACCCTTTACGTAATTGCACCATGACTCTCGTAAAGCATCTAGTACATGTATCTCCATACACCGAGGTCATGCTGGTCTTAGTTCATTTCAAGTTCCCACATGAATGAGTGACCAGGGACAGTTTAGACTAATTATCACATAATTAATCAGGGACTGTTATCATAGTAAACATGCTAATAATATGATAACCATTAATTTATCTCCATAAATTAATCAATATGTTCAAAACATATTTATAAAATGATTGGCCCTAGGGCACAATCTCCAACAGACTCCCACTTGCACTAGGTACAATCATTAATCAAATTGTTCCTACACTAGGAACATCCATTAATGTGTCTAATCTTCATTTTGTTAAAAGCGCCAAGTCCTAAAATTCCCAAACGGATCTGCTAGTAGAATTTAAAAATTTTAAGATAGTGGTATACCTCACGAGTTTCAATCGGTTGGTTGTACAAGGCATGTCGTAGGAGTCCACTCGCAGCGTCCTCCCTCTGTCGGTGATCCACACGAACAGTTTCTTGGGCACCAAGGTGCTAGCGTTCCGTTCTTTTCTCTGAAAGAACAAGGGACCAATCTACAGTGTATTTGAGCTCAAGAACACCTTCTTGATTCAAAATCCAAAAGTGGCCCAATGGGGGATTCCCTACAAGAACTCCTTCTTGTTTTCTCTATCTCACAAACCCTAATTTTTGGTAACTGCAAATCGATTTTCCTAACTCCTTAGGCAAAATCGATTTTTCCTCTCTCAACTCTTGAGAGCCAAAAATTCTCACTGAATGAGCTAGGGTTCATAAAGGTGGCGATTTTCTCTCTCTCTTCAAGGAGGATGAAAATTGCACAAATGAATTCTCACTTCTACCATTAGGCGCCTAGCACCTTAGGTGTGTATATATATAATCATATTTAGAGCATTATTATAATTTTAAACTATAATATTATGGCTTCATGAATTTGAATTTACAATTAAAATATTACCATAATATTTAATTTAAATTCAAATCGTAATCTTAGAGAATCAAACGAGAGATCAAATCTCCCTTAAATATCCTCCAAGATGGCGCCATGCTCCCTTATATTATCTTTGGAATTTTATAAATCAAAAACCTTTCTAACTCTTANTGGAATTTTATAAATCAAAAACCTTCCTAACTCTTAGGAAGTCATGACTCACCAAAGATCCTCTTTTGAATTCAAATCTTTTGATATCTTCATCAAATCTTTTAAATTCAAATTCATGAATTAAATTAATAAAACATTTTTATTAATTTAAACACTAAAAGAGGCGCCACCCTCATGCTCCAATATTAGGGAATTNTTTATTAATTTAAAAAGCCAAAAGAGGAGCCACACTCATGCTTTAATATTAGGGAATTTTATAATTCAATAATTTCCTAACTTTTAGGAATCTTATCTGAATTATTTTTCCCTAATATTTTAATTGTAAATAATTAATCCGCATTAATCATTTAACAATTATTATATTTAAATTTGTCCCACAAATTTAAATATTTCACAACTATAGATTAATTAAGACAAAACTTAATGTCCCTAGACATTTTTGCTGTCTTAAATCGTGCCACCGGAGTGACCCACGAATTAACCCTAATTCGTGTCCCTTTTAAACGGTGTCCTGATCCTGCTCATGTGTGACCCAGCAGGCCCCACGTTAAGTTGGCAGCAGGTCATCCCCATGACCTACAAGTCGTGAGCGGACTCTAGCAAGCCATCACAACTACCCAAAACACGTGAGTTATCGTTTTTTTACCAAAACGACTTATCCTTAGTACCACCTTTTCATAGACCCTATTGTCACACGATATCTTGGTCATGGATTAGGCACAGGAAATTCATCCATAATCCAAACCTCAACTTTCTCGATTTCCTGAGTAAGTCCCATTTCCCAGCGTGGCCACGCATTTCCTTGGACAGACTCATCGAGGGCGCCAGTTAGATATCTCTCATTTAACGAGGGACAAAATCCCATCTTGGCTAATCCACATTCCTCAGCACGACAATCAACCAGACCCGTACTTAGCCCTTATGGCTACCCTGTTACGGGCAATGTTAGACTAAGCCAAAGTCTGACAACTGCAATGCCGGAATAATGATGACCTCAGGTCTAAGGCATCATGACAGGTGTACAGGAGAGGCAAGCTGATGACTAAACCCATGCAGGACTCTTCGGGTCATGTCCAGCAACTCGTAACCCCTTACGTAATTGCACCATGACTCTCGTACCAGCATCTAGTGCATGCATCTCTATGCACCGAGGTCATGCTAGTCTTAGTTCATTTTCGTTCCCACAAAAACAATCGACCAGGGACAGATTTAGATTAATTATCTCATAATTAATCACAGACTGTTATCATAGTAAACATGCTAATAATATGATAACATTAATTTATCTCCATAAATTAATCAATATGTTCAAAACATATTTATAAAATGATTGGCCCTAGGGCACAATCTCCAACAGACTCCCACTTGGACTAGGTACAATCATTAATCAAACTGTTCCTACACTAGGAACATCCATTAATGTGTCTAATCTCCATTTGACATTACATGATGCTCATGTAAGACCTGTGCTAGGGATCTCGCAAAAGGATTGGCAACATCATCCTCGTCTACTACTTTACGTATCTCGATATCACCATCTCTAGGTGATCATGTTTGAGTGCAAATATATATATATATATCACTGTCGGAACATCAGGGGGGATCCAATCCCATTTGGTGTCTTCCTGTCTCCACAGGGTGACAACCAATCAGTCCTCAGACATTAGTTTTACGGTTTGCGTCTCCACGCGACTAACCCTTTGTTGTAGAATCAGCAATCGTGCTCTGCTTGGAACTCTTTCCAACTCACGATGCCACCGTTCAGGAGAAACACGTATCCATACTGCGATGTAGATACATCTTGGTAGGTTTTGGAAAACGGGCACTTGTGTAACCCCTTACACATTAATTCCACCATAAACCAAGAATTCATCCTTAGTTCTTCCTAACTACTCAAGGATGCTTATGACAGCGGTCCAATGATACTCACCAGGGTCTCGTTGGAACTGGCTTGTCATGCTCAGGGCAAACGATACATCGGGTCGAGTACATAGCATGATGGATCCTATTGCTGAAGCATAAGGGATGCCACTCATGCGCTCTCGCTCACCAAGTGTCTTGGGACACGGATTCTTGCTCAGGGTCAATTCTTGATTCATCGCCATGAATCCCTCTTGGAGTCTTGCATACTGAACCCCTTCAGTACCTCATCCAAATAAGTACTCTGACTCGATCCAAGAAGCCTACCAGATCTATCTCTATAGATCTTAATGCCTAGAATATAGGCAGCTTCTCAGTCCTTCATTGAAAACAACTTTCACAACCAAGATTCACAATCTTTGGAGTATTATTTCCAATGAGCAATATGTCATTGATATATAGCACCAAGAACACAATTGTGCTCCCACTAACCTTCTTGTAAACACAAGGCTCGTCAGCGTTTTATAAAAAGCCAAACTCCTTTGACTACCTCATCAAAACGATGATTCCAACTCCGTGATGCTCGCTTCAATCGATAAATGGATTTCCAAAGCTTGCACACCTTTATTGGTTCCTCAGGACATTCAAGCCCCTCAGGTTGTGTCGTGCACATCCTCGGGCAGCCTTCAATGCTGTTTTGACATCCATTTGTCATATCTCATAGTCATAATATGCGACTATGGCAAGGAGGATCCTAATGGTCTTGGCCATTGCAACATGGGAAAAGGTTTCGTCATAGTCTATACCATGACGTTGCGTAAAACCCTTTGCAACTAGCCTAACCTTGAAGACATTGACATTGCCATCCATCTCTGTTTTCTCCTTCAAAACCCACTTGCACCCTACGGGTTTTACCCCTTTCGGGTGGAGCGACCAAGGTCCATACCTTGTTGTCATGGACTATATCTTTAGCCTTCATGCCTTCAACTCATTTCTCAGAGTTGGGATGATAGCTCCTTGATAGGTGGTAGGCTCACCACGCTCTATGAGCAACACATCCTTGTTTTCAGTCACCAAAGATCCACATCTTTGTGGTTGAAAACGTGTTCTATCAGAACTTCGCTGTCCTTGTGTTATTAGAGGAGCTTCCACAACACCTTGTGGTTCTTCTCTAGTTTCCGTCTGCGCCTCTGATGTGCCTTGTGGATCTTGAACTCCTTCAAGATCTAACGTACTCCCACTGTTTCTTTTGGAAACAAGATCCTTCTCTAAGAAGATCGACTTTTGACTATAAACAATTTGTTGTCAGATGGGCAGTAAACATAGTATCCCCTCGTTTCCTTGGGGTACCCTACAAGCACCTTTTGGGAGACAGTTTATCGTTTGGCTTAACGTAAACTTCACATCCCCAAATTTTGAAATAAGACACTATGGGACTCTTCCCACTCCATATCTCATATGCTGTCTTCTCAACTGCCTTAGAAGGAACACGGTTAAGTGTGAACGCAGCAGCTTTTAAAGCATATCCTTAAAAGGATCGCGGAAGATCAGTTTGACTCATCATAGATCGAACCATATCTAATAGGGTTAGATTCCACCTCTCGGAAACACCATCCCCATGGGGTTTCCGAAGGGGCAAGTCGTGAGACCATCTCACAGCTTCTAAAATGATCAACAAATTCTTGACTCAAATACTCGTCTTCTCGATCGGATCGAAGGACTTTGATTTTCTTGTCAAGTTAGTTCTCTACTTCACTTTGAAATCTCTATTTCAAAAGACTCGGACTTATGCTTTAATAGGTAGCCATAGTCAAACCTATTGAAGCAGTTAGTAAGAGTAACCACCTTCAGCTTGGGTACTCATGGGTCCATATACATCACTATGTATGATCCCCAATAAGTTCGATGCCCTCTCACTATGGCCAGTGAAAGGCACCTTTGTCATTTTTCCAAGCAAACAAGATTCGCAAGCATCAAATGAGCTTAGAAGTCAATCTCTATGGAGCTTCCCTAGGCATTTCTCGTTTATATGGCCTAAACGACAATGCCAAAGGTATGTAGGATTAGATTCGCTAACCTATATCCTTTTCGTATCAATGTTATATATATTGTTATCGTGTCAACGTTCAAATTTCAAGATGTAATCATTACTTTGCAAATCACCATAAGCAAACAGTCATCGTCCTTATAAATCGAACACCATTCTTTTCAGTTAACACATGCAAAAACCTTCCTTATCAAATAAGAAAGAGAAGCATTGTTTGAACTTTAAAGAAGGTACATGATAACAATACGTTAAGCCCAGAGGGCAAAACAAGCTCGCATGTTCCCACAGCAACAGCAGCAACCCTTGCTCTATTGCCCACTCGTAGGTCCATCTTGCTTATGTCCAGCTTTCTACTGTCTCTAAGACCCTTCACATCAAATGTGAAAACCACATGTGTATCTAATACCCAAGCGGTTATAGTAGAAAAGTGAACGTCTATAACGAAGATACTAGAAGTAGAGATCTCATCTCTCCTTTTATTTATTTGATCTTCTTAATACAATTTGCAATTTCTCAAAAGGCAAATTGCATCCTTTGAAAGCCTTGCCTTCTTGGCAGGTAGTGGGTTAGGCTTAGCCGCTGGCTTGGTCCCACCAAACACGGCGTCTCCTTTCCTCTTTCCTTTGCCCTTCCCATTCCTCTGATTCTGGAACGTTTCCTCGAGATGTGTGACCATCTCAACAGCCGATGATATTCCCTTGTTCAACTCTTTGAACTATCGTGGCCAGCATCAGGCAAGCGACATCCACAGAGTCATTGAAGTGCTTCTCCAAGTAGTTCTTTGAACTCTTGGAACGTCCTTGGCATGCTCTTCAGGGGAGGGATCTTATGACATAAAATTTCCTTTGTTGGGTGAGAGCAAATCTCAAATTACAAAACCAGTCGAAGAAGTCAGCAGCTTCCTTCATTGGGTTGAGAACATTTCTCAAATTACGATACCAGTTAAGGAATTTGGTCCTAGACAACTTGTCCTTCTCAAGGACAGATCGCAGTGATAGTGATGAACTATTGTTTGTTGCCATTGATTCTACTACTAAGATATGAAAAGTTTTAATTAGCAGGAAAAATAAAATATCCACCATTTTATAGACCCTATTGTCACACGATATCTTGGTCATGGATTAGGCACAGGAAAGTATCCATAATCCAAACCTCAACTTTCTCGATTTCCTGAGTAAGTCCCATTTCCCAGCGTGGCCACGCATTTCCTTAGACAGACTCATCGAGGGCACCAGTTAGATATCTCTCATTTAACGAGGGACAAAATCCCATCTTGGCCAATCAACATTCCTCAGCATGGCAATCAACCAGACCTGTACTTAGGCCTTATGGCTACCCTGTTACGGGCAACGTTAGACTAAGCCAAAGTCTGACAACTGCAACGCCGGAATAATGATGACCTCAGGTCTAAGGCATCGTGACAGGTGTACGGGAGAGGCAAGCTGATGACTAAACCCATGCAGGACTCTCCGGGTCATGTCCAGCAACTCGTAACCCCTTACGTAATTGCACCATGACTCTCGTACCAGCATCTACTGCATGCATCTCTATGCACCGAGGTCATGCTGGTCTTAGTTCATTTTCGTTCCCACGAAAACAATTGACCAGGGACAGATTTAGATTAATTATCTCATAATTTATCACGGACTGTTATCATAGTAAACATGCTAATAATATGATAACCATTAATATATCTCCATAAATTAATCAATATGTTCAAAACATATTTATAAAATGATTGGCCCTAGGGCACAATCTCCAAAACATTTGACATTACATGACGCTCATGTAAGACCTGTGCTAGGGGTCTCGTGAGAGGATTGGCAATATTATCCTCGACTGCTACTTTACGTATTAACATCACCATCTCTAGGTGATCACATCTGAGTATATATATCACTGTCGGAACATCAGTGGGGAACCCTTTCCCGTTTGGTATCTTCCTGTGTCCACAAGGTGACCACCAAGTATACTTCGGACACTAGTTTTTACGGTCTGCGTCTCCACGCGACCAACCCTTTGTTGTAGAATCAGCAATCGTGCTCTGCTTGGAACCTTTCCAACTCACGATGCCACCATTTAGGAGAAACACATATCCATACTGCGATTTAAATTTATCTTGGTAGGTTTGGAAAATGGGCACCTGTGTAACCAATTACACATCAGTTCCACCATAGACCAAGAATTCATCCTTAGTTCTTCCTAAGTACTTAAGGATGCTTATGACAGCGGTCCAATGATCCTCACCAGGGTCTTGTTAGAACCTGCTTGCCACGCTAAGGGCAAACGACACATCGGGTCGAGTACACGGCATGATGGATCCTATTGCCAAAGCATAAGGGATGCCAATCATGCGCCCTCGCTCAACAAGTGTCTTGGGACACTGTTTCTTGCTTAGGGTCAATCCTTGATCCATCGGTATGAATCCCTTCTTGGAATCTTGCATACTGAACCCCTTCAGTACCTCATCCAAGTACGTACTCTGACTCAATCCAAGAAGCCTACGAGATCTATCTCTATAGATTTTGATGCCTAGAATATAGGCAGCTTCTCCTAAGTCCTTCATTGAAAAAGATTTTCCCAACCACGATTCACAATCTCTAAGGTTGGAACATTATTTCCAATGAGCAATATGTCATTGACATATAGCACCAAGAACACAATCGTGCTCCCACTAACCTTCTTGTAAACACAAGGCTCGTCAGTGTTTTGTAAGAAGCCAAACTCTTTGACTACCTCATCAAAACGATGATTCCAACTCCGTGACGCTCGCTTCAATCCATAAATGGATTTCTAAAGCTTGCACACCTTTACTGGTTCCTCTAGACATACAAACCCCTCAGGTTGTGTCACGTACACATCCTCGGGCAGCCTTCCATTAAGGAACGCTGTTTTGAAAACCCCTCAGGTTTATGTTGCCATCCATGTCGGTTTTCTCCTTGAAAACCCACCTGCACCCTACGGGTCTTACCCCTTCGGGTGGAGCGACCAATGTCCATACCTCGTTGTCGTACATAGATTGCATCTCAGCCTTCATGGCTTCAACCCATTTCTCATAGTTGGGATCCACGATAGCTTCTTGACAGGTGGTTGGTTCACCACGCTCCATGAGCAACGCATCCTTGTTTTCAGTAACCCAAGATCCATATCTTTGAGGTTGAGAACGTGTTCTATCAGAACTTCGTTGTCCTTGTGTTATTCGAGGAGCTTCCACAACACCTTGTGGTTCTTCTCTAGTTTCCGTATGCGCCTCTGAACTGCCTTGTGGATCTTGAACTTCTTCAAGATCTACCTGATAGGAATTGTGCCCTAGGGTCAATCCTTTTCTGTTTACTGTGATTAATGGTTTTCACATTATTAGCATGTTTACTGTGATTACGT
>QANZ01054350.1:0-18420 GCA_003254925.1 Chamaecrista fasciculata | reverse complement strand
GGATTTTAGGGTTTGGGGTTTAGGTTTGAGTTTGGGGTTTGGGGCTTAGGGTTTTAGAGTTTAGGGTATGGGAATTTTGGGTTTGGGGTTTGGGGTTGTAGAGTTTAGGGTTTAAGGTTTTAGGATTTGGGGTTTGGAATTTTAGGGTTTGGGGTTTTACAATTTAGGGTTTAAGGTTTTAGGATTTGGGGTTTGGGTTTTAGGATCTAGGTTTGGGGTTTTGGGTTTTAGGGTTTTGGGTTTGGGATTTTGGGGGTTGGGGTTTTAGAGTATAGGGTTTGGGGTTTGGGGTTTTAGGGTTTGGGGTTTGGAGTTCTAAGATTTGGGGTTTTAGAGTTTAAGGACTAAATTGAAATTTTTGGAAGAATTTTGGGACACTTTACAATTTTAGGATTTTAGGGTTTATGATTTTAGGGTTTAGAATTTTATGGTTTAGGATTTTATGGTTTGGGGTTTTGGGGTTTGGGGTTTTGGGGTTTGGAATTTTAGGGTTTGGGGTTTTACAATTTAGGTTTAAGGTTTTAGGATTTGGGGTTTGGGATTTTAGGGTTTGGGGTTTGGGATTTTAGGGTTTAGGGTTTGGGGTTTTAGAGTTTTGGGTTTGGGATTTGGGGTTCTAGGGTTTTAGGTTTTAGAGTTGAAGGACTAAATTGAAATGTTTAGAAGAATTTTGGGACACTTTATAATTTTAGGATTTTAGGGTTTTAGGGTTTAGGGTTTAGGTTTTAGGGTTTGGAGTTTAGGATTTTAGGATTTAGGGTTTAGGGTTTAGGGTTTGGGGTTTAGGGTTTTTAATACTTTTAAGGATTAAAGTGAAATGTTTGGAAGAGTTTTGGGACATTTTACAATTTTATATTGGGGATTTGGGACTAAACTGGAATGTTTGGAAGAGTTTTGGGACATTTTACAATTTTATTTTGAGGATTTGGGACTAAACTGGAANGGGACCAATTTGACTAACGTTAGTAAAATTCGGGGACCTATTTGTCAATTTCCATAAATCAGGGACCAATCTGTCAGCGACCCAATAATTCGGGGACCAGTTTGGGAGTTTACTCGGAGTTAAATATTAATTTTTTTCTTATTTTTTTAACGGAAAAATGGATGGAAAATGTTTGAGGGACCAACTGTGCCAAGTTTTGGAAAATTGAGGGACCAATTTAGAACATTGAGCATAATTGAGAGACAAAAATAGGACTTTAGCCTTCTTTTTAACATTTTATTTTTTGAATTATTATAAATCACTCTTTTACTTTTAATTATCATTAATATTTAATAAAGTAATAATAAATTATTTTTTATTTACATTTTAGTTAATATTATATTTTTACCAAATAAGACTAAAGAATCAAATCAAAAGAATATAACTGAACTCGAGATAGTAGGCAATTTAATTATAAAATTAGCATGCATACTTTCTTTTTTCTATTAAACTCTTACTTTAAATGAACAAACTTGACAATTAAAATCAATTAGATGCAGAGAAAAGCTGATTAAAAATGCTAAAATTAGTAAGAAAACATATTTTAAAAAAATGGTTCATGAAATTAAGAGAAAGGAGGAGTGACTTGACATTAAGCATTGATAAGTGTGAAGAAATTAAGTACAACAACATAAGAAGAATTCAATTCAAAGAGGATTTTTTCTTTCATACCCAAAAATCTGAAAAGCATAAGTGTCATTCCCTATCCTCACACTTAAAGTTTGTATTATCCTCAATGCAAGCATAAAGGACAATAAAAAAATAGACGAAGGGGAAGAGAAGAACTTCGCTGAGGCAGATTTGCAAGCTTTGTGCAGTGTCACTCTCCTCATTTTGCCCTATTTCTTGTTTGTCTTCGTCTTCCTCTTCACTGCTCTCTATAAGGAATTTGGAAGTATGTATTTTCATATATGAAACTCGGTGTACATAGGCCCTATTTATACACACCATAATGACTGAAAAGCTAGGCTAAGATCAGAGTAATAGACTAATTGTCACTAACTAAATGTTAAACAATATTCTCTTAATTGTCGATAACTAAATTCTAAGCCCTTTATACAATATTCACCTACACTATCTGCACTTCATTAGAGATCATTGTTAGGCCTCGTCACCCATCTCAATTACTAAATAAAGGAAGAGGAAAAAGAAAAATCACACGCAACAATTTTACCATGGTTCAATGCTTCAAGAACTATTCTACTGTCTTACTAGAAAAACTCTATTATTTGTAATCTTTGCACGAGAAAAATTATAAATCATCCTCAATACAACTTTTGACATGAGAAAATTATAAATTTTCTCTCACTCATGACCCACAATTATAATTTTTGTGCAGAAAAATTATAAATCCTCTCCCCTTTCTTATTTATAGGACTTTACCACCCCCTCTCAAGAATTCTCCCAACACACACCACACAAATGAATTGAGAATTCCGTCTATTTATAGGCAATTCTCTTGTCTTCTCGGTATACAATTTGCTATCTGGCAAAAAAAAAAAAAATATACAATTTGCTCTTTCAAATTACCCACTACTCCAATTGCACTCAACTTTTCGTGTCCACTTGTATCTTCCACCTACTTTGCTCACTCAACACATGCACACATCATGATGCCTTCCACCACATCATTATCTTTCAATTTTTTTTAATTAAGTGGAATTTTGGAGAATTACCCAATACTCCAAGATTTGTTTTTCCAAATTCACTCAAGTCTCACTCTTGCACTTCCCACAGCTGCCCTTGTTGATCTCCTTCAACAGAACAATTCTCACTCAAGAAGGGGTGTGATGTGCAGGGATATATGTCTCATGGTTGTTGACCTTGTTAGAAATATATAGTATAGGCTTTGATAGTGTGATCACTGTTCTTAAGGAAATTAAGCCCCCACTATTCAATTGCTGCTGGGTTTGTATGGCAGATTTCCTTCAGGATTTTACAAAGCCTGATATTATAGCCAGCAAAACTATAATATCTTATGAACACAATTTTGTGAAAGAAAAGTTGAAGATGAGATCTCTTGATTGATTTTCTGTTTGAGAGAAGAGATGCTATTTATAGAGGAAAAACTGAAGATGTACAACCTTTCAGATTCCTACAATCATATCTTTTCATGTTCAATCTTAATGGTTGGTCATAACTTGTCATGATTCAATATTCATGACTTTTTAATAAACCCTCTTCTCAACCCTTCAACTTATCCGATGTAAGACTTTAATTACTAACTATTTTACAACAAACCTGGACATGACTCTTGCAACCATTGGTCCAAGCCTCAATCACCTTATTCCTTCTCCCCATTTCAAGCTCTATGTCTTCTAGTAATAGGGGTTTTCTTGTATAAAAAAAAAAACAAAAAACAAATGTGTTCCTTTATAAGAATTCTAAATAAATAAGAAAAGTGTTAAAAATTTTCTACAATGACAAATGGTGATAGAGAGAGATCATATATAAGAGAGCTTTATAATTGACTAATCATAGAAGGGCCATAACATAAAATTATAAATAACTTTATGAGTTTCTTTTTTTTTTCCTTCCATTTTAAAATCTATATTACATATATAAACATATATCTAATACTATTTAGCTTTCCAGATTTCTAATGACAAGTCTCCAACACTATATAATATATCATACTATCATATTTTAGTTTTCTAAAGAGTAATGGAAAGTTTATTCAGAAAAAAACTACCTGTTACTTTATCTTAATATTAAAAAGAAACTAAAAGGTAAAATATATTAAAAAAATTAAATAGTTTCCCGCAACTTCTTAATTTTTTATTATAGAATATATTAACAAGGGATTTAGTATGGCTTTGGTTTTGCATAATCTTATGTTATTTTTAAATTTAAAATAATAAATAACTTGTAATGTATTCTAAAAGTAAAAATTTTAAAATTATGGGAATCTATTTTTTTAAAAAAAAAAAAATTAGTGAAAATTTTTTTATTATAATTTTCAAAACCAGATTTCTTTTACTTTTTTTTCGGTCAGAAAATAGATTTCTTTTACTATTATTTTGGATTTTGGATTTGGTCATACAAATAATTTCTTTGAGGAAGAGAAATCAAACAGGCCGTTTAGTTTAAGATTCAGTAAGAGGCTTATTGAGAAGCCCACTGGGCATTAAGACTTTAGTAATTATGTTTACCTTTCCTGGGCTTCGCTTGTGGTTACATCTGTTTTATGACCTTTATTTTTGGGTCAAAACTTCAAATTAATTCCAAATGTATGAGGTAGATTTCAAATTTAGCTTAAATGGTTTGTTTGTCTTAAATTGGTCCCAAGTATTTTCATAATTTTTTAAATTAGTCTAAAACCTACTTTTAAGATATGATGATTGAACTTCATTTTTAATGATCTTAATTGGATTGATAAATAACTCTTAAATAATTAATATATAGTTTTAAATTTGTCGTACTCAGACTTAAAAAGAGAAATATATGACCAACTTTACTTGTTTGACTATGAAACGAGTGATATATTTTCATGACTCGATTTGACCTTGTTTATTGATGATTCCAATTATATTAAGAAAGTACTCATCAAAAGCAATTTAATAATTTCTCAAATTGATCTCAAACTAATCATAGTTGGTCATATAATTTCTCAAATTGATCTCAAACTAATCATATATATCTCAAACCAATTTCATATATATCTCAGATTTTGACTATGAAATGAGCGGCCTACTTTTAGGATCAATTTAACCTCGTTTGTTGACGGTCCCAACTAGATAGAAAAATTACTATTCGAGAACAATATGTAGCTCTAAAATCATCATGTTTGGACTTGAAACAAACGATAGTCAATAGTTTGGGACAAAAATGAAACATTAACATTCAGGACCAATTTAAACATTTTGAAACATAATGGACTAAAATGAACATTAAAGCATACATTTAGGACCAAAATGACACTTTAACCATTTGTTTTTGGCTTAAGTGCACTTTTGGTCCCATAACTATGACAAAGGTTTCATTTTGGTCCCATAACTTTTTTTGTTTCAATTTTAGTCCCATAACTATGACAAAGGTTTCATTTTGGTCCCATAACTTTTTTTGTTGCAATTTTGGTCCCATAACTATGACAAAGGTTTCATTTTAGTCCCATAACTTTTTTTGTTGCAATTTTGGTCCCATAACTTCTCAAAAGGTTCCATCGTTAGTCCCTTGGTGAATTCCATCCATATTTAGCCTTTAAGTATGACGTGGCATAGTAACTAGGATCATGATGTGGCAAAATAAGATGAAGTGGACTGAAATAGGAACAATATGCAACATATTAAAACTTATCTATACCCAACCACCATATATACAAAGAGTGGTACTGACAGGGACCAATCTGGTGGGGAAGAAGAGACTTCAAGCAGAAGGCACCGACGAAGTCGATGGGATCCTCAGCCAGAGTCGAACGACCAAAGCGGCGGCGACGGCAAATCGGGAAGCAGAACGAGGAAGAGGAAGTCCCGTTGGGCTGACGAAGAAGAGGAAGTACACTCTTTTATATATTGTGGTTGAGTATAGATAAGTTTTAATATGTTGCATATAGATCCTATTTCAGTCCATTTCATCTTATTTTGCCACATCATGATCCTAGTCACTATGCCACGTCATACTTAACGGCTAAATATGGATGGAATTCACTAAGGGACTAACGGTGGAACCTTTTGAGAAGTTATGAGACCAAAATTGCAAAAAAAAAAAGTTATGGGACCAAAATGAAACCTTTGTCATAGTTATGGGACCAAAATTGCAACAAAAAAAGTTATGGGACCAAAATGAAACCTTTATCATAGTTATGGGACCAAAAGTGCACTTAAGCACTTGTTTTTTAAAGAGGAGTGTTTTCTTGATCGCAAAGACAAATCTGAAACAATAGAAAAAGCAGGTCTCTACCGTCACTCTCTTTCGTTTCGCCCTATTTCTTCTCTTCGTCTTCCTCCTCTTCACTGTTCTCTGCACTTCAACAACTATGACCAAGCAACACGCTAACTGGTCTCCATACGACAACAATGGAGGGTACTCTCTCGCTCTCTAATTGTTCATATCGATATTGTATTTTTTTTTTGTTTTTTTTTTTTGGAATTTTTAATCTTTGCCGTCTTTCGTTTCAGATCGTGTGTCGCAATTGCTGGAGCAGACTACTGTGTAATCGCTGCCGACACGAGGATGTCGACGGGTTATAATATTCTCACCCGGGAGTACTCCAAAATCTGCAAACTGTAAGCCGAATCTTCTTATTTGTGTATTTGCTTTGTGTTTTATTGCCGGAACCCTATTTTGTTGGATGATGCTTTTGAAGATTAGAAGGGTTTTATGGGTTTAGGATTTATTATTTTTGCGGGTTACTAGGTTCTTTTGTAACATTGAATAGGGCCAAGGGAGGGAGTTTCTGTCCTGGAATGAATTTTTTTGATTGTGAATTCATCGGTATATGAAGTATGGTTCTCTGATAACTTACTTTTTCATTTTTTTTAATCGGGGTAAATGTCAAATAATACTCTTGGTGCCTGGTTAATTTGTACCTTCCTTAATTACCTTGCTTCTTTGTGATTTGCTATGTAAGTTGAATGCATTTGGTCCAAAACCCAGGGTTGCTTGATTTTTACCCCTTTCTTGTATGATAAACAGTTGTGTATACTGTTAATTTTATGTCTGTCGCAGCTTGCCCTTAAATAATAGTTCATTTTCAAGAATGGTTGAGGGAAAGTTCACTACTGTAGTTCTTCCCCAATTAGAATCTGTTTAACAAAATCATGATTTCATCATGCTTTGGAAACTATTCCTTTGACCTGATTAATAGTTTACTGGAAGATACCAATAATATGCCTTCTTACTAAGTAAAAGCCTAAAAACAATGCTTGTTTTTATTTTTTTAGTAGCACAATAAGAAGGAAAGAAATAGACATAATGTTAGGACTCTATTTTATGTTTTGATAGAAAAAGAATTTATTAATGAGAAAAGAAAGTAATACATTCATGGAGGACAAATATTCTCCTAAAGAATTAATGAAACAAATGCTACAAAACCTTTGTTGAAAAGAAGTTTGCACCTCCCTTCTTGAATCCATAAACAAAACTCCACTTTTAAAACCCATTTTCTGAAACTTAAAGAGAAACCAAGAAACTTAGTCTTTACCAAGGAAGAACCAATGGGAGAAACTTCTGGTTAAAAACTCTTGTATTCTGTTCTAACCATAGACACCGCAAGCCTGAAAAAGAGCACCTGCCAAATGACTTCTTTTGCCTCTTACTACAACCAAAATCCTTAAACATAATAGCCAATAAAATGTCCAAGTCTGCAGGAAAGAGGCCATATCATATAATCTACTCCAATAAGGCTATTTCGCTCCATCTTTTTCCAATGCATATTTAGAGTTCAAAGACAAATAGTCATCTTTTCCTGGACCTCTGAGTTTGAAGCACATTATTTATTTCATTTTTGTTAGGCACTGCAGTCCAAACAATAATCTTCACCTTAGAGAGGATTTTAGTATTCCTAATTATAGGTTTAGACAAAGAAAAAGTCTGGGCAGTTGAATTTCAAATTAGATAATTGATAAGGGAATACAACTTACAAGCATATAATCCCCAAGACAAACTCCTAATCTGATGGGTCTCCTGTACTGCATACTTATAAAAGAAGAGGAGAAAAGGCAGTAGTGGGAGGAGGGATAGTTGGGCCAGGGGCTGAGCATAGGCCCATAAGGAAAGAGAAGGATGCTGAGTTGGGAAATGAGGTGCAGGAAGTAGGAACTAGGCAGCATAACAGTTTGTACTGCCTCAAGCATGTGTGGCTGCTTCTATGACAGTATTTGAGGAGTGTTTTCTGAGGGTTTGGGTAGGGAATTGGTTAGGATATTTTGGGAGAGACTTTGCCTCTCAAATGCTAAGAGGGCTTTGTTGTTTTCTTTTGCTATTCTGCTTCTGTACTGGTGGGTTAGTCTATTGAGGAACTGATTTTTCTATCTATATCAGTAAAACAGATTACAGGTTCTATTATAATCTTTCTATTTGGCGAAGGAGATGAGGACTAGTGCTTAGTATCTTTTTATCATTATTTTTTTAAACAGAAATAAGCTTCATGTGAAGGTGATGATTGAAAAATGCAAAACAAATTGAGATAAAGAAGAATCTGATGGTCTTACCTATTTAATAATCAAGAACCATTCCCAATTTGATAAGAAAATCGTTGTTTAACAGTTATGCCATTGAAATCTCAAATATGAAGAAGCTGTTGAGTTTTTCTTGTCTAATTATCTAATTATTTAATTCAATTATATGGTTTTACTTTATGACGACCTATACATGTATTTCAATTGAGTCAGGGCTTTTGACTCTTAGGTTTGTTGCAAGCTTATATTGATATTGTACACTATTTGGATAAGGAGAAATTTAGCATTGTTTCTTAGAATACTTTATTTTAATTTGATTTCTCTCATCTGACTTAACAGAGCAGACAAGTCTGTGTTGGCCTCTTCTGGTTTTCAAGCTGATGTGAAAGCCTTACAAAAGAATTTGTCTGCTAAGCACTTGGTGAGTTCAGAAATATAGCTAAATACTGCTCCATTACTGAATATTTGAGACATAAAAGTTCTGTTTTAAACTTTTAGTCTCTGTTATGTAATATGTAAACTAGTCTCTCTCAAATGATTTTAGTTTTTTATTGTTCATTTTTAAATCCTGGAAACAGCCTCTGTGCAAAGTAAGGGTAAGGCTGCGTACATCTTGACCCTTCCTAGACCACCTAGTGAGAGCCTCGTGCACTAGGCCGCCCTTTATTGTTTGTTTTTAAAAAAGTTGGAAAAATGGATTTTGCTCCAATTAATATTTGTCCGTTACTTCCCCATTTAGAATGTAACTTCCTTTATTCAAAAGGGCTGTAGTAGTTTATTACAACTACTTGTGTTATATCAGAATTGAATCACGCTGATTGCAATCCTTTCAAATCCTTTCAAGTTTGTCTTCAGAGTCTGTTTGTTCTAATAAAAAGATACTTAGCTTTTGGAACATCTCTCTAAATATTGCCCATGTGCTATTATGATGCATGATGAATTTAATTTTTATTTGAACAACATGCCTAATTGATTTAAAGCCTACTAACTGCATGCAATTTTTCTCATTCTGTTCTCATCTGGGTGCTCAGATATATCAGCATCAACACAACAAACAAATGAGCTGCCCTGCAATGGCTCAGTTGCTTTCCAACACTCTTTATTACAAGCGCTTCTTTCCTTACTATGCTTTCAATGTTTTGGGTGGTCTTGACAACGAAGGTACACTATATAAAGTTGTATACGCTTGTTTACAACCCATTATTTTAGGCAAAAGTACTATTGTTACCCTCAAAGTATGCAGTCATTTTTAGTTGTACCCCCAAAGTTTTTTGGGTCAATTCTACCCTCAAAGTATTGGGTCAGTCTTAGTTATACCTCAAAGTATTGGGTCAGTCTCAGTTATAGCCCAAAAGTTTTTTTTAGTCAATTATATCCCCAATGTTACATATAACTCAATTGTATCCCCAAATACTCCCCAATTTGAGGGTACAATTGACACAAAAAAAAAGATTGGGAGTACAATTGATACAAAAAATAAAAGAATAGTGGTATAATTGACTCAAAAAAACTTTGGGGGTACAATTGATCAAAATAAAACTTGGGGGGTACAATTGAAAATAACCGCATACTTTGGGGGTACCAAGAGTACTTTTGCCCATTATTTTATTTATTGATAGTTTATTAATCCTATACAGGGAAGGGATGTGTTTTCACATATGATGCTGTGGGATCCTATGAGAGGGTTGGGTATAGCTCCCAAGGTTCTGGTTCCACACTTATTATGCCATTTTTGGATAACCAACTGAAGTCTCCTAGCCCGCTCCTCTTACCTGCTCAGGTGAAATCCTCGTCTTGGTGCATTTCTTGAAATATTTGCTTTTGCATTCTGCTGACACTATCTATAAAATATGACGTTTTGCAGGACGCTGTTACTCCTCTGTCTGAATCGGAAGCAGTTGATTTGGTGAAAACTGTTTTTGCATCTGCATCTGAGAGAGATATATATACTGTAAGTTTGTGTGTTTATCTGCTTTACTTGGCTTGCATAATAGCCTGGAATAAACCCATAACCTATTATGCATGTTTTACAGGGAGACAAACTTGAAATAGTCATCCTAAATGCCACTGGCATTCGCCGTGAATACATGGACCTAAGGAGAGATTGATGTCTTTACAAGGATGCATTTTGGAGGTACCAGACATGGATTCTGTGCATGTTTCAAATACTTTCAGATCTGACATTGTTGTGGGTTTTTTTTCCCTGTGAGGACAATTCAGAATTGCTTTTCTCATGAAGCCATATTGTTAACTTATAATTAGTTCCATGCTGTTTCCAGATTGTGCTCTCAGTTCAAATTTGTGGTGTTGTTATCCAAGTCTAGGATTTATAAGTAGTAGTCTCGATGTGTGCTTAAATTAGAGACGTAAATGAAAGAACATATGTGATTAGCTGTTGAGTTTATCTCATCTTAGGGGTTTGGTTGTGGCTCTTTTCTTGATTAAACGAACTGAACATATTAAGCTTAATTGATTAGACGACCCAAGTTTAAGAACTCTGATGATTATCAAATAACTAAATTGTTAATTAGATGATATATGTGCACAAAAACATTGGGTTTGTTTGATAATTATTAAGGAAAGAGAGGGGAGGAAAATGAAAGGTGTTCATGGTCTTCAAATTTGTATTTTTTAAAAAATATTTCAGTTTGAGGTTTTTTTTTTTAAAATGAGATTTCCTCACCTATCTGTGGAACAATTTAGACAAAGACTAATCCCATCCGGGCCTCAGAGACGAAACGGTCAGAGCCCTCCCAACAATGTCGACTCTAGGGATTGAACATGGGTCCTCTCCCTAGGGTGTAGCTCGCCAAATCGCTACACCAAACACTTGTTGGTTTCAGTTTGAGGTATTTTGAGGGTAGAGGATAGTAGAGGATTAAAAACTAAATTGATCAACTCCTTGTATTAAAATATAGCCTAAAGTAAAATCATATAATTAGTTGGCAAAAGTATTAATTCCGTCTTCAAACTTTACACCAACTGTCAATTTCATTCCCAATTTCTTTTTTGCTGTCAATTTCGTCCCCAATGTTTTATATTTTAGTTAATTTTGTTCTTTGACAAAGATTAACAATAGACTACATCTTGTTTTTCAATTTGAGTTAGGATTTAAATCTTTTTCTATTAATTTTACATTATATATCATTAGTTACATAAATTATGTCGTTAATATTTGGTTTAAGTAAGAGCAAAAGATATAATTGAAAAAAATGTGAAATATTAGGGATAAAATTAATTGTAAAAAAAGATTGGGGATGAAATTGACTGCACAAAATATGATAGAATGAAATGGAATGATTTCATTACTGTAATTGGCAATACATATATACAAGAATACAACAGAAAAGGAAAATGCTGCGTGAGTCAATACAGAAATCACAGAAAACAATGTTAACTAACTTCCTACAGCTGGCTATTCTAGAATCTACTCTCTGATATTTACAGCAAAGAATTAAAGGGAATTTAGACGTGGAATAAAGAATAAAAACGAAAATATATTTGTACATCCCCCCTTCAAGTTGGAAGCGTATGAGGAAGAAGCCCCAACTTGGACATGAGTGATCGAAGCTGTGGTGAGGCCAATGCCTTAGTGAACAAGTCAGCGAGTTGAAGATGAGTAGGAACATGTTGGGGAATGATGAAACCATCTTTAAATTGATCACGAACGACATGGAAATCGATCTCTATGTGTTTGGTGCGCTTGTGGAAGACAAGATTGGTAGAAATGTGCAAAGCCGATTTGTTGTCGCACCAAAGTGGTATAGGAGTAGGAGGAGTGATTTTAAAATCTTTCAATAAGTAAGTGATCTAAAGAAGTTCGCAAACTATGTTTGCCATGCTGCGATATTCAGCTTCACAAGAGGATCGGGCCACTGTAGATTGTTTCTTTGCTTTCCATGATATGGCATTGGACCCAAGCATAATGCAATAACCAGATAGAGAGCGAAGTGTGAGAGGACAAGAGGCCCAATCACTGTCACTATAGGCTTCAAGATGAAGAGTAGAATCAGAGGAGTAATATAGACCAAAGGTTGAAGTGCCTTTGAGGTATTTGACGACATGAAGAGCAGCCTGCATGTGAGTATCACAAGGAGTAGCCATAAATTGACTTAGTTGCTGTGCACTGAAGGTAAGATCAGGTCTGGTGAGGTTTAGGTATAACAAACGCCCAATGAGACGTCTATAAGGTTCTGGATCAGGGAGAAGAGAGGAATTATTGTTAAACTTGTGGCCTTTAGTTAAGGGAGTGATGACTGGGGTTGCATTGTCTAAGTGTGTATCATGAATGATGTCTAAAATGTATTTTCTTTGGTATAGAAAGGTACCTTCAGTGCTGCGGGCAATTTCAACTCCCAAAAAATACTTGGCAAGACCTAAGTCCTTAATACTAAAGACTAAATCTAAGTAGTGTTTAACTTGTATAAGGTCAGCTTCACAGGGGTCAGTTAAGAGAATATCATCAACATAAAGAATCAAAGAAATGAAGCCTTGAGGACAATCCTTGATAAACAAGCAATGGTCATTAGTAGACTGTGTAAAACCATATTTAAGAATTTTATCAGTGAACTCACAATTCCATTCTCTGGATGCTTGCTTGAGTCCATACAAGGATCGATTTAATTTGCAAACTTGGCCAGCAGTGACTTTTGTATAACCCTCAAGGATGTCTAAGTAAACTTCTTCTTTGAGAAAGCCATGAAGAAAAGCATTGTTAATGTCCAATTGATGAATTGGCCATCCCTTGTAAGTAGCTATTGAAATGAATGTTTTGACAGTGACAACTTTAGCAACAGGGGAAAAATTATCAATGTAATCAAGACCAAGAATCTGGTTATAGCCCTTGGCAACTAAACGGGCTTTAAAACTTTCTACAGTGCCATCAGAGTTGTATTTGATACGATAAACCCATTTTGTGCCAATGGTTTTTTTACCTGCTGGAAGAGTAGTAAGAACCCATGGCAATTACCCACTAAGGATCCTTAGCAGCCTGTCTATAATTATGTGGTTCAAGGATTTTTGAAACATTAGTCATAAATGCAGCATAGTTAGAAGAGAAATGGGACATATGGGGATGATGGATAGAGAGATTACGAATGTAATCTTGCAGATGGGGAGGAGGATTTTTAGGGCGAGTACTAACTCTAGTGGGAATGAGAGGAAGAGAAGAAGTGTCTGATGCAGATGGAGGAAGAGAATTAGGAAGAGTAGGCTGCAGAGATGGTGAAGGAGATGAAGAACCTGCATCAGAAGAAGAAGAAGAAACTGGAGGGATATAATCAAAAGGACAGTCAAGAGAAACCAATGGTATTGAAGGTGGAGAAGAGGGTGAAGATGTAGTAACAGTGGCAAAAGGGAATATGTTTGCAAAAAATTTTACATTTCTAGTAATATGAATATTATGACTATCTAAGTCATATGCCTTGTAAGCCTTTTGCCCCGATGCATAACCAACAAAGACACATTTATGAGATCGTGGAGAAAACTTGTCTTTATGGGGAGAGACATTGGTGATGTAACACAAGCTGCCAAAGACTTTGAGGTTAGTGTAGTCAGGTGGTGAGTTGGTGAGGACCTCAAAAGGAGTTTGCCAATTGAGGATGGGAGTAGGCATTCTGTTTATAAGATAGGAGGTTGTGAGAATAGCTTCTCCCCAAAATTTCTTGGGGAGATTAGCTTGAAATAAGAGACTGCGAGCAACCTCAAGTAAGTGTTTATGTTTTCTCTCCACAACACCATTTTGTTGTGGAGTGTGAGGACATGATTTTTTATGAATGATGACAAGTTTGGCAAAGAAATTTTGGCATTGTGAGTTAGTAAACTCTGTGCCATTATCAGAGCGCAATATTTTAACTGAAGTATTATATTGATTTTGGATTTGAGTGATGAAATTGATTAGAGTAAGTGGAACTTGTGTTTTGTATTTAAGTAAAAAAGTCCAAGTGGCACGACTATGATCATCAACCACTGTAAGGATGTAATGGGCATTGTGAAGAGTGAGAATCTTATAAGGACCCCAAAGATCAGTATGTAAGAGTGCAAAATTAGCTTCAGCTCGTGTGGTACTAACAGGAAAAGGTAAGCGAGATTGCTTGGCAAAATGGCAAGAATCACAAAGTAATTTTGTTGAAGTGGAAGTTGATTTTAAATGAGGAATGTGATTGAGAACAGAAATGGGACAATGTCCAAGTCGATTATGCCAAAGTAAAGATAAATTGTCATTAGATTGGAAGGCATTACAGGCAATATCACTATGATAGCTGTGTAAGAAACTATTTATTACATCATTACTAAAGGAGTTGGCATTTAAAATATAAAGATTCCCTTTCACCACTGCCACTGTTATTGGTTTGTTACTCTTCTGGTCCTGTAAGAGACAGAAATATTTGTAGAAAGTGAGATTGATGGTAGACTCGCGAAGTAGTTTATTAACTGAGATTAAATTAAATTTAAAATCAGGCATAAACAGAACATTATGCAAGACTAGTGTGGAAGTAAAAGAAACTTGACCACAGTGATTAATATGTTTGATAGAGGAATCAGGAAGATGAACTCGAGTAAGAGGAAAAAAAGAATGAACATGCTGCATAAGAGACTTATTAAAGCACATGTGAGAGGATGCGCCAGTATCAAGAATCCAAGAATCACAAGGTAAAGAAAAACTGGTAAGAATAGAAGTGGTACCAGCAAAGTCCATAGTATGAGCATAACTAGCATGTTCCTCAGTACCTTTGCCACGCATGTATTTGCCTATTTCTTGCTTGAAAAGAGTAGAAAACATCGCAGCTAGCTCATCATGCTTAGCATCAGTGGATCCTCCAGAACAATCACTCAAGTTATCTGCATAATTAGTACTAACAAAAGTAGCTACATCCTTCTTAATTGGGTTAGATTTCTTACTAGCTTTGTAATCCTGATACCAATCAGGATAACCATGAAGTTTAAAGCAAGTGTCCTTAGTGTGACCCTCATTGCCACAGTGATCACAGTGACGATCAGACTTGGTGGGATTATCAGGTTTTTTGAAAGAAGATTAGAAGAAGCAGGGGATTTTGGTTTAGAAGTTTTGGCAAACAAAGCACTAGTATCAGTGGTGGGAGTAGAGAGAGTAAGACTTACAGTCTTTTGGCTTTCAGCAGAAGCTACCATAGCAAAGGCTTTGCTCACCTTAGGAAGAGGATCTATGCTAAGGATTTGGCTGCGAACAACATCAAACTCAGGATTAAGACCCATTAAGAACTGCAAAAGACAAAGCCAAACAGCAATATCACTCATCTTCTGAGTAACATTGCAAGTACAGTTCTTGCATTGGCAAGCTGGAATGGGAATCAAACGATCTAACTCATCCCAGCCTCGATGAAGTTTGCTATAGTAATTGGGAACAGAATCAGATCCTTGATGAACAGAGGAAATCTGACGTTGGATGTGATCAAGTTGGGGGCCAGTACTCATGCCATACCGGTCTGCAACTTCATCCCAAAGGCGCTTAGAAGAGGAACAATAAATCAGAGTATCAGATATATCTTTGGAAATGGAGTTCATGACCCATGATTTAATCATTGAGTCAACTCTCTTCCACTTCCTGTAAGCAGCAGCACAGTAGGAGCTTCGAGGGAGCCATCAATGAAGCAAATTTTGTCTTTGGCCACAAGTGAAGTACGAACCGCAACACTCCAGGTAAGATAGTTAGTACCAGTAAGTTGGGTGGTGACAAGTTGCATTCCAGGATGATCGGAATGCTGTAAGAAAAGAGGGCCATCGTCCAATTTGGGAACAGTGGCAGCAGTACTCTGAGTAGAACCAGTACTCGGAGAAGAATCCATTTCAAGAGCAAAAGATGTTAGAAGAAAGAAGGATCGATTTCGGCGTTGATACCATGCACGAAATATGATAGAATGAAATGGAATGATTTCATTACTGTACTTGGCAATACATATATACAACAGAAAAAGAAAATGCTGCGTGAATCAATACAGAAATCACAGAAAACAATGCTAACTAACTTCCTACATCTGGCTATTCTAGAATCTACTCTCTGATATTTACAGCAAAGAATTAAAGGGAATTTACACGTGGAATAAAGAGTAAAAACGAAAATATATTTGTACATTGACAGTTAATGTAAAGTTTGAAGATGAAATTATTGATTTTGCCGAATTAATTTATATTTAGCTACATGGAAGTAAGATGACAACAAGTAATTCAGAGAGGGTGAGAAATTTCTACTGTGGATTAGATTTGTAATTTTCATAATTCTTAAGTTATCCTCTTCAGAAAAATAACATTGAAGATTCGGACTTGATTTCGGTAGAGTATCATATCATATCAGAATATGTTAATTTAGCCTTTGGATTTCCTGAAATTGTTAAGCCATACTGGAGTGATATCATTTTTGTTTGATGTTTACTTCAATGGTTTGAAGACTTGAAACCACTATTAATAGTTAAAATCCTTAACATGTTTTTCTGTACCCTTTCTAAAGCCTTAATATCCTTCAAGGGGAATCTCCTGTGTCTTTTATCTCTTTTATACTTGTTTTTTTATCTCTTTTATACTTGTTTTATAAATAGAAAATCCAAAAACATTTAAGTTCCGTAAGGCTTCAACACCCACCTCATCTCTATTAAAATAAAGGGAAGAGAAATAGAAAATTACACATAAGAAATTTTACGTGGTTCAGTGCCTCAAGACCTATTCCACAGTGCCTCTGGGACAATTTCACTAGAATTGTAATTTTTGCACGAAAAAAATTACAAATCCTCTCTCACAACTATAATTTTTGAATAAAAAAATTATAATTTTTGACCGTAGAAAATTGTAAACCTTATCTCACAACTATAATTTTGGAATGGAAAAATTATAAACCCTCTCCCAAACATAATTTTTGCACAGAAATATTATAAACCCTCCCCAAAAGGTAAAAGTCCTCCTCTCATTTTTGGGATTTCACCACTCTCTCAAAACATTGCATTTTGGTGACGCTCACACACCACATCGCTCATGAAAGAATTATTTCTATTTGTAAGCAATTCACTTCATCTCCTTAATCTTACAATTTAATGCATATACATCACCTTCACCCATTTCCAATCAATTTGATTCCTCAATCAAAAATTGATTAGCAAATCGGTGCAGCATATCAACTTCATAAATATTTTGATTTTGAATGAATAAATGCCAACAAGTTATTTTATTTATTTCTTTGGCATGACAACCATTTGATAAAATGCCATACTTTTTCTCCGCTTCAATAATCCTTCCATGATTTATCGTTGAGCTTTGAAAGAGGTGGTACAAATAGAATCAACTTAGGTTTTATCATTATGATTCATAAATATATTATTATTTGATACAATGAACAAAAAACCGGATCGGCCCGCCCGGAACCCGGTGACTCGGGCACTAGGTCGGTCTGGGTGAGGCAAAAACCCGCCCGCAATTGAACCAGAAATGACCCGGTTTAACCTGTCAGTTTTTCAATTAAACTGTCACTCAGGACCCGAAAAGACCCGCTTCCACCCTTTTTTTTAATTTGAAATCACAAATTAGGGCAAAAGTACTAATTTTATTCCCAAACTTTACATCAACGGTCAATTTTTTCTCCAATCTTTTTTATTGTCAATTTTATCCCTAATGTTTCACATTTTGGTCAATTTCATCATTTTTTCTTACTTTAGCCAAATATTAACAATAGAATATACGTGACCAATGATATGTAATGTAAAATTGATCGAAAAATAAACTCAAATTGAAAAACATGATGCACTCTGTCATTAATTTATTGAAAAGAGTTAGTCAAACAATAGAATTGACCAAAATGTAAAATATTGGGGACAAAATTGGCAATTGGTGTAAAGTTTGGGGACGAAATTAGTACTTTAAGTACTTTAAATTTAAATAATTTTAGAAGTTAGAAGTATTATTTGATATTTTTGATATAAATATTATTATTTTTTTCAATTTAACCGGGCTAACAATTGACCCGACTAAGCTTGTGCCTAAAACATTCAAGATAGACTTTTGTTTTTGTCCATAAGAGACCATTACTTATTTTTAATCAATTACGCCCATGTGAGAGTTCTTTGGAGTCAAAGTGGATCCATTATGTTTTTTTCTTTGTAACAGTAGAGAGAGTCCATTATGATTTATGAAGTCTCTCATTAATAGACGAGGAATTTAGTATTTTTTTCTCTCTTCTATAAATATAACCAATGTTATGAAACTCGGACCGGACCGGACGGTCGAACCGGGACCCGAGAGTGAAGACGGCTCGGTTTGGACCATTGGACCGTTCTGGAGATTAGACCGCTTTTTTTTTTT
>QANZ01054347.1:0-10274 GCA_003254925.1 Chamaecrista fasciculata | reverse complement strand
CACTTTGGTACCCTGTGGTATTCTCCATTAACACTTTGGTACCCTTTGGAGCTATTTTGTAATTTTAACCATAATAAATTTTACAAAAATTACATATTGACCCCAAAAAAATTTTAAATTTTTCATTTTAGTCCCTATATAGTATGTATCCAGGGACCTATTTGTAATTTTTTGAAAATTTTTTGGGGTCAATATGTAATTTTTGCAAAATTTGTTATGGTTAAAATTACAAAATAGCTCCAAAGGGTACCAAAGTGTTAATGGAGAATACCACAGGGTACCAAAGTGTCAAGTTTCAAACCACAGGGTACCAAAGTGAAATAGGGTCAAACCACAGGGTACCAAAGTGTAATTTACCCTATTTTTTTTTGGTAATAAACGACCCATCAAGGGCAAAACGCAAGAAGCAACAAAAACAGAAAACGCACGCAAGCCAACACAAAGCTACACATCGCAAACCCTAATTGACATATTTAATAGAAGGATCAAATTAATTACAACTGTATCTTTAAATTAAAAGACTTGGCATATTTGAAAATCGCATCATTAATCAACTCTTAATTTTATAGTATATATATCTTTTATATTTATGTTAGTGCCTGAAAATTTAGAGAAATTTTAGCCAAGTAGTATATACTATATAGTAAGGTTGAGGGTCCAAAATGAGTTGGGAAATCATGGGGGTTTTATCTACATTCAATGTTCCATAATGTGAACGTAGTTTAAACTTCAATGGCGAGATTGAGAGGAGTCTCTATTCAGTGTTCCGCATGGTGGCCTAATAATTCTCTCTTCAAAATGGACACTTGAGACTTCAGACAGAATCAAACACCCATAAACAAAACATAACATGGAGATTGGAGAAATGGAAGAATGGATGTGTGACACTCTCCAATCCTTTTATTAAAATATTCCAGATATTCATTTTGTGATAAAATTTTTAGAGTTCTATAACTATGATTTATTTTTTGAATACTAGAAATATATTTTTTGGTCTATATTTTCCTTATAAATATAAATTATTTATTACTCTACAAAACGTTTTGTGTGATGATTGATTACTTTTTTTATATATATAACAAATATTTTTAATATTCAAAGACTAAAATATAATTTTGAAGACCAATAAAATATGTATTCTCTTAGTGAAAATATGAGGCTTTGAAGACAAAATTGATAATAAATAAATATTATGGACGAAATAAAAAATTAATGTAAACTTTAGAAACGAAGTGAGTACTTTGACTTATAACTTATAAGTTACTCATTTTTAATCAGGTCCCTATAATTTAATTTTTAAATAAATCCTTTTACTTAAAAGATATTAAAGTTATAATCTTTATTAGTTCAACTTTTATTACTACCACTAATCCACTATTTATATATTTAGAGCATATTACAACGGATTATGACATAAAAACATTGAATCTCTTATTTCTGAATATTCTCTTTATACAAAACCTTTATCATATAATTAAATATAAAATATATAAACCAATTTATTGAAAAAGTCAAATTAAAATTCTAGAGATTAATTTTCTCATGAATATAATAGGTGACCAACCGACTCAAGCAAAGGGGTAAACATCACACTGGTCAATACCATTATATGTGTTGTCAAGTTTTGATAGAGTGATAAGCATAGTTGGCACCAAGGTTGTCAAACTNTGCTCCGAGTTCACCTCAGGTCCGAGTTTGAGCCGAGTTTACACGATTTTATGGGGTAAACTCGGCGAGTTTACGAGTTAAAACTCGAGTTTGACAACAATGGTTGGCACTATAGCAAGAAACAGATCATGTTATGTTATGCGCAAAAATATGGCAAATATTATTATCTTATTATCATGAGGAAATTTACTATTTGGTTCCTCTTTTTTCACAGTTTCAACTATTTGATCTCTTTATTTTTGAGATAGACTATTTGGTCCCTAAAAAATCACAAATGTCAACTGTTAGCCCTGTAGCATATCTTCATTACTAACACCGATAACTTGGCCGTTAAGTACATATGTAACACGTTAAATATTACATATGTGTTATGGAAGCTTTACGTGTAATACAAATATTTGTGTCTGACTTAATTTTAGGTAAGTTTAATTGTGTTTGTTGGTCCGGTTCGATTGGTTTAGGTGGCTAGAATACCAAAGTGACATTTAACAGTGTCATGTAAGCATATAACGTCCACGTCATCAAGTAATTTAACAAATTCTAACTGAGGGACTAAATAGTTGACGATTATAATAAATGAATGACTGAGTAGTCTATTTCAATAATTAAGGACCAAATAGTAAATTTCCTATATTATTATTGGCAATGGAGCAACAGAATCGCAATCACAATGAGAATAGCCATCTACACGACCTTTCCCAATATGGCGACCCTCCAATTTGACTTTCTCTCTTCCGCTCTCCATTCTGCTTCTTCCTCCTTCCGTTCCTTTGCTTCCATTCCTTCCCTCCCTCGCCGTCTCCTCTTTCCGCCGCCGTTGTCGCTGCCGCCTACTTCCTTCCTCCGCCTCAACGCTTTCTGCACCGACTCCTCCGCCGACCCCATCGTCAAGCTCCCCGATAAGCCTTCCGTTTGTACTGCCGACGAGCTCCATTATGTCTCCGTCAATAATTCCGATTGGAGGCTCGCTCTCTGGCGATACCGTCCTTCTCCTCAGGTATACTATCTAGCGCGCTTTTTATTTTCAATTTGTTCTCTTCTCTTCAATTCAATTCAATTCACTTCATTTTTTCTTTTTACATGTATTATAGGCGCCTCCCAGGAATCACCCGCTGTTGCTATTGTCAGGAGTGGGGACTAATGCAATTGGATATGACCTTTGCACTACTGAGGTATTGATTTTGTTTTTTGTTTTTTTTTTTTCTAGATATTTCCTTGCTTCGTTTTTATGAATTGGCTTACTTTTGTTTATAGCTAGGGCATTACTCGTGCTTTTCAATTTTATTTTCTTTTAAATATTATTTGGCCATGTCTTGGTGTATCTTAGATACATGTGTCTGAACTCTCAAAATTACGCGACACGACACGGCATATATTTATATATATAAATAATTAAATATTCATAATTTTTAATGAAAAATTTAAAAATTACAAGTTTTATTCATAATATATGTCATATGTATTATTATTTTCTCTTATATGTCATGTTAAAGTCACAAAAATTGATTTATATTCTAAAATTTATGAATATGTGTCATGTCGTACGGGTGTCAGACACTGACACGTGTCCGACACGGCGACACGCCCTCAAAATGAAGTGTCCATGCTTCTTAGGTCTGATCTGATTCTATTATCATCCTCTCGATGAAGTTTAAAACCCTTATACCTTGGGAAAGTTTTAAGCATAGTAAACTGCTGCCAGGCCATGAATTGTTTCCTTCTTTCTATTTCTTGGTTTTTCAATGAACTAACATGCATTTTTCGTGTCTCCTCTAAAGCCATTTCAACTTGCCTTCATCACATCTTAGAGCATATGCTAGTCTTCATATCTTATTTCAAGTGATGCTGACACGTATATATCACATACCATTATATATATGTTCTTGTGGTTGCTTGCCTGGTGGATCTTGTCACACACCTGACTATGGTAGGGAATAGTTGTATTCACAAGATCTCGAATACGGGATCTTGCTTTAGTGATACCAAGTCGCTTAGGACCAACCCCATGTTGTTACATACCATTATATTTAATTTTTTTTGTATTGTACTGTGAATTGCCCAGCTTTATATCCTTGTTTTTGTCAACCTAACAGATTTCCTTAGCATCTTAGTCTGGTTATTAATCATGATAGCAATATCTATAAGGCATTAGGAATAATCTTTCGATACTAATGCATTATTTTGAATAATTGTGTGATAGCGAAGTAGTCAATAGCCCTTTTCAGAAAGAATGCTTTAAAATTTTCCAATTCTATGGGGAGGAACGAGAATCTATTTGTATATTATGTTAACCATATTGCTCTGATTAAAGGTCCATGACTCATGTTATCTTCCACACCCAATCTCAATTAGTTTGGCCGCTCCTTAAAACATGCTATGTAATTGAACAAAATCTGAAATCCAAATAAACAAGTGACATTGCCTGCCTGGTTATAGTGTATTAGTGTTCTTGACTATCATATTTGTTTTTTCTTTTTCTTGTTTGTCTATCTTAGACTAATGCATGATATCTCTGCAGACATCCTTTGCCCGTTACATGTCTGGTCAGGGATTTGAAACATGGATTCTTGAACTACGAGGTGCTGGGCTGAGTGTACAGGGTTCGAATTCCAAAGAGATTGAGCAGGCAGCCGTTGCAAAGTCTGAGAAGATGGAAACTGCTTCAGAAAGTGCAACCAATGGAGCCTTGCCTTCAGAAAAGAAATTGAATAATGTTTCCAATGTGGTGTCTGAATCTGACATTTCTTCTGCAAAAGGAAAAAAACCTGAGAACTTGACTGCTGTAGAAGACCTAACTGGTTTAGCTACTGTTTGGGATGAATCACTACTGGTGACAAGGTTGACTGAAACCTTTATGCGATTGTCAGAAAGAGTCTCAGGGTTTCTTAGTGAACGTCAATCCAAGTTAATGTCTGCAAAATTACTTGACCAAATTTCAAAACTTTTGGTAGATTCTCCATTTTTTGAACGGTTCAACGAGATAAGGGGGAAGATTTCAGCTTTGTTGGAAACAAGGCAAAGCTCTGGTGTTACTAGCCAAATAAATGATTTGAGTGAAAAGCTAGTAAATATTATTGAAGAAGGTCAACGATCTGTCTCTCCTCAACTTTTTGATCTACAAGAGCGCTTTACTTCGACATTAGAAGATTTTCAGAAGCAACTTGACTTGATGGTGAAGTATGATTGGGACCTCGATCATTATTTGGAAGAAGATGTTCCTGCTGCGGTGAGGTGACATCTTATTGTGCTGGGAAGCTATATATTTTGACTACTTATATTTATACTTGTCTATTGTGATTAACTCACTTTACATCTCTCTGTCTCTCTCTCTCCACTATCAATTATTTAGAGGAAAATATCCTGATTGGTTTTTCCTAATGTGATATTTAATTTTATTATTGCAGATAGAATACATATTGAAGGAAAGTAAGCCAAAAGATGAAAAATTACTTGCAATTGGACACTCTATGGGTGGTATCCTGCTTTATGCAATGCTCTCACGGTTCGGTAAGATTTTGGCTTTTGTATTGTCTATCAGCTATTTTGCTTTAGCTTGGTACAATAATCTTATTTTTTAACACTTCTTAATGTTTCTGATGTTTCAATGACAAATCATTCTTTATTTTAGTTTTGGTGGAAAGTTTTGGAGGATTGAATGAGGATATTCTTTCACTAGATTGATATTAGTTTGGCTGGCTATGTATTTCTGTTAGTTAGAAGTTTGCTTTTCAAAGTGAAAAAGTATTTTTGTTATTAGAAATCAGCTATCAGGCTTTGGTTTGTTTGTAGTCTAATATTTACATTAAGGAGAATGTCAAATAACAACCGATCATTAAGATAATTCATAGGTTAATCTTTTGCTCATGTTTTAATTTGTGTACTTTCTATTAAAATCCACAAATTAGTTTAAATGATCCAAAACTTGATATTCTTATACATGTAGAAAAGCAGCACTTTTATTTTCCACTAGAATTAATCTAGCAATTGGAGATTTCAAAATTAGGTGTTAGCTGGGGCTGCAGCTAGACTTGACTTCACATTTGTCTAGGTATAGGAAAAATGAGACTTGAGCCTACTAAGTAGGGAGCAGTGGGATTTATAACTTGGGTATGGTTTTATAATTGTGAAACTCATGTTATTAGTACAATTTAATCATAAGTAGTTGCATGTGTTTCCACAGAAATACTTTGATCAAGTATTTGGAGGTTCCTAGATGAAAAATGTGTAGCACCTGTTGAGTGATCTAGATTTCAATTTTATTTACTGGCAGCAGGACCGTTCTCCTTCTTTCTTTCTGGCTTAGAGAATTGCTACGTGCGTAATTTTCTTTTTCCTGTCTCTAAACAAAGTACATAATATAATTAATAATTAGAAATCATAGAGGCTTAAAATAGGGCTAAAATTAAAAGTTATACACGTGCTAATATTCTTTTAGGATTTTACAAGCAGAGACTCAGGTATCTGTACTTATTTATAAGTTTCTTACTTAACAGTTAATTCATGTTTCTATTTCTTATAAGGTTTTGAAGGAAAAGAACCCAGATTGGCTGCAATTGCTACACTGGCATCATCTCTGGATTATACATCATCTAAATCAACTCTAAAGTTGCTCTTACCCCTTGTAAGTATTTGGGTTATATCTGTTTGATTACTGCTTATTTATAATACATATCGTGTGGTTAACTTTTCCCATGACTTCTGGGGAAGTAACATTGGGTCACTTGTCAAACAGGCAGATCCAGCACAAGCGCTGAACGTCCCTGTTGTTCCTCTAGGAGCAATGCTGGCTGCAGCTTATCCTCTTTCATCCAGGCCGCCATATGTATTGTCATGGTTAAATACTTTGATTTCAGCTGAGGACATGATGGATCCCGAACTACTGAAGAAGCTTGTCTTGAGTAACTTTTGTGAGTATTTCCGGCAACCTATGATTTAAAAACCATACTTATGACTTACATTGCTTAATTTCTTTTCTAGAAATCATTAAACTGAGTTTGTGTAGAAGTTCTGAAAGTAAAAGAAGTAAAAAACCCATATAGTACTAACTATGATGTAATTAGTTAATTATATAAAAATGACACTATGTAAGAGAAGAGATATTTTCTTTACATCCTTCACTTTTCTTGTGTGTGTGTTCTGTTCTTTTTCAATCTTCAGTTGCTTATGGCCAACTTAGCTCTTCACCTATCCTTTCTAAAGAGAAGAACTAAAGAACTTTGTTTCAATAAGTTATAAATGCAAAACTAAAATCTATCACAGGCTTTCCAGAATTTTGCTATGTATTTTTCTGCGTAGGCCTACTGTTAAAGTTAGGTTTTCTTCTATAGTTGTTTTTCTGGTGGATATAACAGTTAATTTTGTTATATTCATACCAGCCACTAGACTCTAGTTGTACTAATAGGTATCTCTATAAATACCTGAGCCTATGCCTCTCAGCATTTCATAAAATTTTGGGAATGCAAAGTCCAGAACTTCATTCTCTCATTTTCCCTCTCTCTCTCAATTTTCTCTCAGTACCTTAGTCTCTCTTCCTCTTCTCTCTCTCTCTCCCCCTGTTTTCTATCTTTACTGGTCTCTGATTCAGGAACTTGTTCTTTGGTTCAAGAATCATAATTTTATCTCTGTTTTGACAAAATCTTGGGATTTATTTTCCTTCAGTAGTTATTCAAATGCATTCCTCTTTCTTAACTGCACTTGGCGAATTATAGCTAGCTGAAGCTGAGAGCTAACAGCTTCACCATTATTATTTGAATTTATAATGTGGCCATTTTAACTTTTTGAGGAGAGACAGGGGGGTTCTGTCTGTATGTATCTGTTTCTATTTCTCTCTCTAATGAGTGTCAAATCTTATGGTAGATAAACTATTAAACTCTGTATGTGTTGGAGGGTAAAATTTACGACATTTAAGGAATTGATATAATGAGCAACAACAGGGGCATTCGGTATGCAATTTAATGTACTAGGAATGTTGTAGGCCTGTTAAATGTACTTTCTGAATAGTGTCTTTCCCCCTAGCATCAAGTAAAGTATCTTGGGCTAGAAATTGATTAGTATGAGGGAAGACGGAAAGTATAGTGCGACTGCATTTAAGCTATTGTTTTTGTGTCGTGAAATTATACATGGATTTGTCTGGAACACGAGGTTGTTCAACTCTTAGGTATGCTTTTACGTACACTGTTGAGATTTTGATTCTTGGAGGGCTTAGCCTTACTGACCACCGAAATATAATATCACAATTGGCAGGTACTATACCTGCTAAACTTATCTTACAGCTCACAACAGCATTCCGAGAAGGTGGTTTATGTAACCGCGATGGAACCTTTTTTTACAAGGATCATCTACACAAAAGCAATGTCCCTGTCTTAGCACTTGCTGGAGATCGGGATCTAATTTGTCCACCTGAGGCTGTGGAAGGTATTTATGAATTCTATATGGTTTTTATGCCAACTGTTTTTAGAAGTGAATATTCTTATTAGGATTTTTGTGGACCAGAAACTGTTAAGTTGATTCCTCGGCACCTGGTCACCTATAAACTATTTGGAGAACCTGGAGGTCCACATTATGCTCATTATGATTTGGTTGGAGGAAGACTGGTATGAAACTTTTCCTTTTTTGTATTTATTTCTAGTTTTATTTTTTAAACATAAAAATCTATTATTGAAAAGTAGTAACATTTTTAATTAATTGATCAGAGTTCCAACATGTGAATTCTCTTGCTCAGCAGCTTTATTTGTAGCTTTGTTTTCTAGTACTCTAGTTCATCTTCTTTATTATCACCCTTGATCTTCTGTCCATTTGCTTGCACCATTTGTTTGTTGGATGTTTGGCTTATGATTGAAGCCAAGGTGGGTGATATTCAAGCTTTGATACCATGCTGAAAAATTTGGAAGAACAAAAATTAGAAAGAAAAAGTGACACGAAACAAAATATATTATTAGAAGACTTGATTATGATGTGTGACATTGACCTCTCAACTTCTCTTCGTACTAATACGATCACTAGGCTTTCTTTAATTCTCTGTACCTATCAATAGTTAACTCTTCACTAGAGCTATGAGACTTCTAAGTTTTAAATATCTCTTTGATAGATTGTATGTCATCAATGAAATTGTGCTGATCCTAAACACCTTTTTTTTTTTTTTTTAATGTACACTGCTGCTTTCTTTGTGATGCTTTTTCTATGCTATTTTGAATGCAGGCAGTGAAGCAAGTGTATCCCTGTATAATCGAATTTCTTAGTCGTCATGACAAGTGACATGCAACATCGGTTTCATTTTCATCAAGTACATTCTTCACTTGATCATGCTTTTCAATTCCACAAGCATGAGATTCCTTTCTCTTGTACATTACTTAATGCTTATTAGCATTTACCTACATGGCTGCTAATGTCACTCGCAAAAAGTTACTCAGTCGGTTTTTCTTTCTGGGTACCTGAGAGGAATTGGCTGCTGGAAAGTTGAAAGCACTGATCAGACGTTTCCAACGTCGGAGTGTAAATGTTTCACTTGTACATTACTTATGCTGTATCCATAGCATCTATGAAAATTGAATTATATATATATATATATATATTAGTGTTATAAATCAAGAGTCTGTAGACTGTATGTAAAGAAGAAAGAAAGAAAGCAAGCAAGAAAGAAGGAAAGATGATTTTCATTGGCTATGTACGATTTTGTACTTGAGTTTTCCTAAATGTTTGGGGTGTTTGATAGTTACAACTTGAGTGAGCTTTTAGCTCGTACCCAAATTTCTGAACTGGAAAGCTGGATTAGCACATGTCTACCGAATTTAACCAATATTTTATGATAATATACGAATTAATTATACCCGGAGAATCAAGAAATAATATTTCATCACTGATATTTTATAAAAACTGTTATAACATGAAACTTCTGCACTGTTTTTTGTTTATTTAAATTCAATTTGAGCGAGGAAATTGATTTTATTTATCTAGAGAAAATATTAGGATGATTAGTGTTATTCAATATACAGAAGCACCTAACTAGTGTATTCTGTTTTTCCCGACGTTAAATTAAAGGGGTCAAAATTAAGGATTAATCATGGATTTTTTCTATAGCCCAAATTTTTGAATGAAAAATATCAAAAGTTTCTGAAATTTATAAATAATGAGTAAATTAATAATTTAATTTCTAAGATATTACTGAATTAACAATTTAGTTTATAAAAAATTTAAATACATAATTTAGTTACTAAAAGAAATAATTTAAACGAGCTAACCCGACCGGTTGAGTCTATTTTAATAGCCCTATTTAGATATATATGCGCCTAGCCTTTTCATTAATTAACTTGGAAAAACTAAAGGTAAAATTCAGCCCAAACATGCCTTGCTGGTTTCTTAAGCAAAGCTGTGCTATAGATTGTTCAGTAGTCCCAAAGTTTGGCGAATGAGCTTCTAAAGCCAAACATAAGATGGCAAGTGATGTCAAGGAAAGATAATCTCAATTCTCAAATAGATTAGACCAAAAAAAAAAAAAATAGATTAGACCAATTTTGATTTTTGGATGTACTTAATAATTCAATTATTATGACTAGTACTGTAGTACATGTCCAAATTTTATGTTTCTTATTTGCACCTTAGCCTTAAAA
>QANZ01054338.1:94612-105408 GCA_003254925.1 Chamaecrista fasciculata | reverse complement strand
GTTGCTGCTGTTGCTGTGGGAACATACGAGCTTGTGTTGCCCTCCGGGCTTATTTCCATTTTGAATAATTGTTATTATGTACCTTCATTGAGTTAAAACATTATTTCCCTTTCTTATTTGGATAAGGAAGGTTTTACATGTGTAAACGACAATCGAAGGTGTTCTATTTATAAAGATAATGTTTTATTTGCTTATGGTGATTTGCAAGATAATCATTACGTCTTAAAATTAGAACAACAACACGATAACAATATCTATAACGTTATACCAAAAGGATCAAGATTAACGAATCAAATCCTACGTACCTTTGGCATTGTCGTTTAGGCCATATAAATGAGAAACGCCTAGAGAAGCTCCATAAAGATGGACTTCTAAGCTCATTTGATTTTGAATTATATGATGCTTGCGAATCTTGTTTACTTGAACATATGATTCAAAATCAAATGAACTTAGAAGTCCATCTTTATGGAGCTTCTCTAGGCGTTTCTCATTTATATTGCCTAAACGACAATGCCAAGGGTACGTCGGATTTGATTTGTTAATCTTGATCCTTTTGGTGTCAACGTTATAGAAATTGTTATCGTGTTGTTGTTCTAACTTTAAGACGTAATGATTATCTTGCAAATCACCATAAGCAAATAAAACATTATCTTTATAAATAGAACACCTTCCATTGCCGTTTACACAAGTAAAACCTTCCTTATCCAAATAAGAAAGGGAAATAATGTTTGAACTCAATGAAGGTACATAATAACAATTATTCAAAATGAAAATAAGCCCAGAGGGCAACACAAGCTCGTATGTTCCCACAGCAACAGCAACAACTCTTGCTCCATTGCCTACATGTAGGTCCACCTCGCTTCTGTCCATCTTTCTACTGTCTCTAAGACCTTGCACATTTGTACAAATGTGAGAACCACATGTTGTATCTAATACCCTAGTGGTTAAAGTAGAAAAGTGAACGTCTATAACGAAGATACCTGAAGTAGAGACTTCACCGCTCTTCTTCTTCTTTTTATCTTCCAAGTACAATTTGCAATTTCTTTGCCAATGTCCTGGCTTTTGGCCAAAAAAGCAAATCGCATCCTTTGAAGGCTTCGCCTTCTTGGCAGGTTGTGGGTTAGGCTTGTTCCCTGGCCTGGTCTCACCAACCGGGGCTTTACCCTTCCTCTTTCCTTTGCCCATCCCTTTCCCCTGGTTTTTTGGAACCATCAAGTCTGCATGAGGTGCCTTTTTAATGGATGCCTCAGCAGTCTTGAGCATCCCATGCAGCTAAGAAATTGATTTCTCCATTCCATTCATATTGAAGTTCATGATAAACTGGTCATAACTTCTAGGCAGCAAGTTTAGGATCAAATTCGTCGCAAGCTCTGAAGTAATGGGAAATCCCAGCCTACTAAGGTGATTTATGTACCCCTTCATCTTCAAGACATGGGTACTAATGGGTGCACCTTCAACCATCTTGCAAGAGTGTAGAGCCTTAGTGGTCTCAAACCTCTCTTGCCTAGCCTGCTGTTGGAACATTTCCTTGAGATGTGTGACCATCTCAAAAGCCGTCAATGTTTCTATGTTCTTTTGCAATTCTGGAACCATTGTGGCTAGCATCAGGCAAGCAATGTCCACAGAGTCATTGAAGTGCTTCTCATAAGCAGTTCTTTGAGCTCTTGGAGCGTCGTTGGCAGGCTCTTCAGGGGGAGGGTTTTCTAGGACATAAAGCTTCCTTTCTTGGGTGAGAACAATTCTCAAATTACGAAACCAGTCAAGGAAGTTTGTCCCATTTAACTTATCCTTCTCAAGGATAGATCGCAGTGATAACACTGAACTTATATTATTTGCCATGATTTTACAATTAAGATATGAAAGTTAATTAGCAAAAAAAAAAGGTCCACCATTTTATAAAACCCAGCAAAATTATTATTAGTGGCTAAGATCCATATTTCACCAAAGTTTACCTTCGCTTGGGCGATAATGCAACCTTAGGTTATTTAGGTAGGTAACTCTTTACCAATCACATCATATGTGACTCTTAGATCTTTATGGGATTGTATCATCGTATGATACTTATTATGGCATGTTGATCTCATCTAATGCCTTGAGGTCCAAATCCTATTTGATAACCCCATTAAGTCACACAATAAAACTTATGAATGACCAAACTCAAAACAATGAGGTGAAAGCCCAACCCTACATCATCAAGGCCCATCAAACATGTGTAGCTTGGGCTATCACCGCATCCAATAAGGCATCGCGTTGAATCTTCCATTCACCCGTGTCTCCTCAAGATAAAAGTAGATACGTGTAGCTTGGGCTATCACCGCTCCACAATGATCAAGATTTTAAGAGGGTGTTTTATTGATGGCATTAAAACTTAAGATTTTATAAGGGTTCAATTTTAGGTTCAATTTTAAATTCAATTTTAAAATTAAACGATTGTGCCAAGTGTTTACCCCCATGTATCATATACATATAAACACATGCACGAATTTTGTATCTCATACAAAATCCTACGCTCGTATCGAATACGTGGTTGTCGTACAATATATAAAATTTCCATGTTAAAATTGCGACCCCTAAACATACATCTAGCGCTAATTGTATCATATACAAAAACTAAATGCATAAAATAAGCGTGTTTAGATATGGCTCATCTACCCTAAATTCCCTCAAGCCAATGAGAGAATCATTTCTAAAAGGAAAAAGGAAAAATTACATTGAAAAACCTCATTTGAACATATGAGGGGAGTGAGGTGAGAAAAGAAATTACATCCAGAATTTAGGGAGACGATGTTGGGAATTCAGAGGCGCCTAACGCAGCGGAAGCAAAAAAAAAACTTTAAAAACTTAAATCGCGCAAGGCCTAGAATTCCCGAACGGATCCGCTAGCTGAATTTAAAACTTTTAGATAGTGGTATACCTCACGAGTTTCAATCGGTTTGGTTGTACGGGGCGTCTCCTAGAAGTCCACGTGATGCGTCCTTCCTCCGCCGGTGATCCACACGAACAGTTTTGGAGATGCCTAGGTGCTAGCCTCCTTCACTTCTCCAAGTGAATCAGGGACCTCTATCTACGGTGTTCTTCAATTCAAGAACTCTTCTTGAATTTCCAAGAACAAGATGGCCCCTATGGTCATGAATCAAATTCTTGATCCCACACAACCTTGTCACACAAACTTAAAATCCTTTAAGATTTGTGCGCCACTTTCTCTCTCTAGGAAATTAGGGTTGCGTTTTCTCTCTCCTCACCAAGAGCAAAAACCGAATTTTTCCCTTGTGAAAAGCTAGGCTAAAGTCGACTTTCCCTTGTGCATGGCCTCTCTCTTGGAATTTCGACTTGGCTTATGCATTTATAGGGTTTGGGGACTTTGATAATTATAATTAGGGAATCCCTAAATTATAGGATTATCAATTTATAAAATTATGAGATCTCTATATCATAATTTTAGGACCTGAATTCCTAATTAAAATATTACTTTAATATTTCAATTTGAACCCAAAGTGCAATCTTTGAGAATCAAATTGGAAGATCAAATCTCCCAAGATACTCCCAAGTCATGCGCCATCCCTTCCAATTATTTTTTGGAATTTAATAAATTAAAATAACAATCCCAACTTTTAGGAAGTTATAACTAACTTGTTATTTTCCAACAATATTGAATTAAAGTATTACCTTAACATCTTTAACTCAATCTTTATGAATCTTAAATTCTAATTATTGAATTAAAATATTACACTAATATCTTTAATTCAATCCAACCTAGAATTCGAATTCCCCTATAAATATTGAATTAAAATATTACCTTAATATCTTTAATTCAATCATTTGAAATCTAGATCAAATCTATGAATTCAAATTCAAGCCATGATTTTAATTAACAAAACATTTTTATTAATTATATTACTTTATAAATGAGGCGCCAACCTCCTCCCTATTTTCCTAATATTAGTGAATTTAATAAATCAATAATTTTCTAACACTTAGGAACCTTATCCAATTTATTTTCCCTAATATTATAAATAGGAATATAATTGTAAATAGACTAATCCAATTATCTATTTAACAATTAACATATATATATATATATATTTAAATTTGTCCCACAAATTCAAATATCATATATTGTAGATATTTATTTAAGACAAGACTTCATGTCCCAATACAATCAATTATGTCTTAAACAGTGTCACCAATGTGACCCACGAATTAACCCTAATTCGTGTCCCAGCTTGGCATCTGGTTCCTGCTCGTGTGTGACCCAGCAGGCCCCACGTGAATTTGGCAGCAAGTCATCTCCATGACTCACAAGTCGAGAGCGGACTCTAGCAAGCCAACACAACTACCCAAAATCCGTGAGTTATCGTTTTTCCCCGAAACGACTTAACCTTAGTACCACCTTGTTCCGATCCCTTTTTGTCCTACGATATTTTGGTCATGGATTAGGCATGGGGAAGTCATCCATAATCCAAACCTCAACTTTCTCGATTCCCTGAGTAAGTCCCAATAACTATTGTGGCCACACATTCCTTGGACAGACTCATCGAGGGGCCTAGTTAAATATCTCTCATCTCCATGAAGGACAAAATTCCATCTTGGTCAACCACATTCCTCAGCACGGCAATCAACCAAACCCGTACCTAGCCCTTATGGCCACCCTGCTACGGGTAACGTTAGACTAGGCCAAAGTTTGACAACTAAAACGCCGGAATAATGAAGACCTCAGGTCTAAGGGCATCGTGGCAGGTGTACAGGAGAGACTAGCTAATGACTAAAACCCATGCAGAACTCTCCGGGTCGGTCCAGAAATTTATAACTCCTTACATAATTGGACCATGACTCTCGTACCAGCATCTAGTGCATGCATCTCTATGCACCGAGGTCAGGCTGGTCTTAGTTCATTTCAAGTTCCCACTTGAATGAGCGACGAGGGACAGTTTAGATTAATTATCTCATAATTAATCACGGACTGTTATCATAGTAAACATGCTAATAATATGATAACCATTAATTTATCTCCATAAATTAATTAATATGTTCAAAACATATTTATAAAATGATTGGCCCTAGGGCACAATCTCCATCAGACGACACGCAGGCCGTATTTACCAAAATAAGACCTAGAGCCATATCCAACACCATACTCAAACATACATGAACAATTCATATATATATAAATATACACGGCATCAACATTCAGCAAGACAGAAAAAAAACAACTTTGATTGTGTTCAATTAGGGTTTGTGCAATTAACATGCCTTCTGGAAAAATAAGTCTTGCATCAATAATTCAAGAATTCAAGAATCATATTCAAGAAGTCAAATCTCTTGACCCAAAAATTATAAATTCACAATTTACCATTTTCGGCCACCCTACAATAAAATAATCAAAAAAATTTTAATTAAAAAACACATAGGGTTTCGACCAAGACCTAAACTTATCAAGAAAATTTTTAATCAATCAAATTGATTACCTTATGTATCAAATACATAAATTTGCACCATTCTTAGATTAGGTTAAAATCGTGTGGTGGATAATTGCAAAAATTTTAGCGAATCGAATGAAAACGGTAAACGTATAAACATACATCAACATGTATATTCACAAAACTAGTATAAACACAAAGATAGCGTGGCTCTGATACCACTATTGAAAAATAGTGGGGATCACATCCCACCTGGTGTCGTTCCTGTCCCCACAGGGTGACCACCAAGCGCACCTCAGACACTAGTTTTACGGTCTCCGTCTCCACGAGACTAACCCTATCGCCGGGACCGCAAGGGCTAAGAGTCAACACTTCGTCACAGGTCACACTGCGAGAACCCCCTCTACGGCAGAAACTCTTTCAAACTAGCTCTGATACCACTGTTGGAGATTATGGAGCAAAACGCAGCGGAAAAGGTAAAATTAAAATTTTAACAAAACTTATAATCTACTCCAAAGGATCCACTACTTGTGTTTATACTAGAAGGAAAAGGACGTTTACTTAAATTCAAACGGTTGCTTTGAAAACGCGATTCGAAGAAGTCCACAGACTCGTGTCCTTCTTCTGCCGGTGATCCACACAAATAGTTTGGCAGATACTCAGGTGCTAGCCTCCAATCTCTTCTTCAAGTGATTCTGGGAACTGATCTACAATCTTGAAATTTCAAGAACACTTCTTGAAATATTCAAGAATCAAAGTGGCACACCAAGAAATGATTTCTTGGCCACACTACTCTAGGTTTGGCGCCTCTCACTCTTTCTCTCACACAAGTCGCCACTAAAACCCTAAGCTTAGGGTTAGTCGAACTCACCCTCTTCTCCTCTTAGGTTAGGCGACTTTCTCCCTTTTCTTTTAGAATAGGCGACTTGTCTCTTATGTTTTCGGCTAGGCGACTTGTGTGAGTATTTATAGAGTCTCACTCTTGAAAATAGGGAATTACTAATCTGATTAGGGAATCCCCAAATCTTGATTATAAAATTACATTAATATTATAATTCAAGATTAAAAGGCAATCTCAATTTAAATTTCAAGATCATATATTGAAATCCAAATCTTGAAAGCACACTTCTCATTGGTTGGAGTGAGTTAAGAGGATTTGAATTCTTAATTAAAATATTACACTAATATCTTAATTTAAATTCAAAATGAAAAATCAAATCTTGCATTTGAATCTTGAAGAAATGCGCCACCCCTTATTATTTTATAGGAATATAATAAATAAGATAACAAACCTAACTCTTAGGAAGTTATAATATTATTAATATCCTCAACAAATTGAATTAAAATATTACCCTAATATCTTAATTCAAATTCAAATCTTGAATTCAAATTTAAATCTTGAATTCAAATTAACAAAATCATATTTCATTAATTAATTCAAGAGTGAGGCGCCACCCTCCTCTTGTTATCCTTCAATATTAGAGAATTTAATAAATCAATAATCCCCTAACTCTTAGGTGACTTAGTCAATTCATTATTCTCCAATATTTTAAACAACAATTCAATTGTAAATAGATTAATCAAATTAACTATTTAACAATTAATATATTTAAACTTGTCCAAAAAATTTAAATATCACAAATGTAGATTTTATTTAAGACAAGACTTCATGTCCTAAGACATTCAACTATGTCTTAAATTGTGTCACTAAAGAAACTCACAAATTAAACCCTAATTCGTGTCCCATAACAGTATCTTGATTCTGGTCATGTGTGACCCAGCAGGCCTCACGTGAAATTGGCAGCAAGCCATCTCTATGACTCACAAGTCGAGAGCGGACTCTAGCAAGCCATCACGACTACCCAAAACACGTGAGTTATCATTTTAATATTAACGACTTAACCTTAGTACCACCTTCTGTTGGGAAATCACGGCCCTAAACGCGTAGCGGAAGCAAAAATAAAATTAAAAATTAAACCTTAAAAGGCACAAGGACCAAAAATGATTTCCCTACGGATCCGCTAGCTGAATTTAAACCGGTGAAGGATAGAGTTATACCTCAAGGTTTCAATCGGTCCGGTTGAACGGTGCGTTTCTGAGAAATCCACATGAGCAGTTTGTTGGCACCAAGGTGTTAGCCTTCTGTTCTTTTCTCCAAAAGAACAAGGGAACTCGATCTACGGCTCTTAAAATTCAAGAACACTTCTTGAACTTTAAAAGGATAGGTGGCACAAAACAAGAACACCTTCTTGTTTTTCTCTCTCAAAAACCCTAGGTATGGGACAACTTGATTTCTCTCACACTCTTGGAGAAGATGAAGTTTCTCTCTCTAGGTTTTTGGAGCTAGGCGACTTTCTCTCTTGTCACACAAGAAGAAAAACAAAATCACACTAATGAGAAATTTTTGGGTAGGAAGTCGACTTGCCTAGCTTCATATATAGTTAGGGGAATTTTGATAATTATAATTAGGGAATCCCTAAATTATATGATTATCAAATTATAAAATTATAAGATTACAATAACATTATAATTTTAGGACTTGAATTTCTAATTAAAATATTACCTTAATATTTCAATTCAAATTCAAATTGCAATCTTTGAGAATCAAATGGAAGATCAAATCTTCCCTTGGGTCCCACAAGTGCAATGCGCCAACCTCCCCTAATTATCTTTGGAATTTTATAAATCAAAAACAAACCTAACTCTTAGGAAGTCATTATCTTCCAAAGATTTTGAATTAAAATATTACCTTAATATCTTTAATTCAAAGCTTTTGAATATTGAAATCTAGATCAAATCTTTGAATTCAAATTCATGACTTTAATTAATAAAACATTTCTATTAATTAAAATCCCCTCTAAAGAGGTGCCACCCTCTATCTTATTTGTCTTAATATTAGTGAGTTTAATCAATCAATAATCTCCTAACTTTTAGGAACCTTATCTAATTTATTATTCCCTAATATTATAATTAGGAATATAATTGTAAATAGATTAATCCAATTAACTATTTAACAATTTATATATTTAAACTTGTCTCACCTATTCAAATATCTCAACCGTAGATTTAATTTAAGACAAGACTTTTTGTCCCAGACATTTCAGCTATGTCTTAAATTAAGCCACCGGAGTGACTCATGAATTAACCCTAATTCGTGTCCCTTTAAGCGGTGTCCAGATCCTGCTCATGTGTGACTCAATAGGCCCCACGTGAAGTTGGCAGCAAACCATCCCTATGACTCACAAGTCGAGAGCGGACTCTAGCAAGCCATCACGACTACCCAAAACATGTGAGTTATCGTTTTATCAAAAAGACCGATTTAACATTAGTACCACCTTGTCAGAGACCCTATTGTCGCACGATATCTTGGTGATGGATTAGGAACGGGAAAGTCATCCATAATCCAAACCTCAACTTTCTCGATTTCCTGAGTTAGTCCCATTTTCCTGAGTGGCCACTCTTTCCTTGGACAGACTCATCGAGGGCGGCAGTTAGATATCTCTCATTTATATATGAGGGACAAAATCCCATCTTGGTCAACCACATTCCTCAGCACTGAAATCAACCAAACCCTTACCTAGCCCTTATGGCTACCCTACTACGGGCAACGTTAGACTAGGCCAAAGTCTGACAACTACAACGCCGGAATAGTCAAGACCTCATGTCTAAGGCATCGTGACAGGCGTACAGGAGAGACTAGCTAAAGACTAAACCCATGCAGGACTCTCTGGGTCAGTCCAACAACTTGTAACCCTTTACTCATTGCACCATGACTCTCGTAAAGCATCTAGTGCATGTATCTCCATACACTGAGGTCCTGCTGGTCTTAGTTCATTCTCGCCCCCACGAGAATAATCGACCAGGGACGGATTTAGATTAATTATCTCATAATTAATCAAGGACGCTATCATAGTAAACATGCTAATAATATGATAACAACATAATTTATCTCCATAAATTAATCAATATGTTCAAAACATATACATAAAATGATTGGCCCTAGGGCACAATCTCCAATAGACTCCCACTTGCACTAGGGTACAATCATCAATCTAGTTGTTCCTACACTAGGTACACTGATCAATGCGTCTAATCCTCATCGACGATACATGCCGCTCTTGTACGACCTGCGCAAGAGGCTTCGAAAGTGGATCGACAATGTTATCCTCGCCTGCTACTTTGCATATCCTTACATCACCTCTATCAATCATCTCTCTGACAAGTTGAAAACGTCTGAGTATGTGTTTGGTCCTTTGATGGGACCGCGGCTCCTTGGCTTGTGCAATAGCTCCACTATTATCACAAAACAAGGTTATGGGATCAGAGATGGTTTGAACCACACCAAGCACGACAACAAACTTCCTAATCCACACATCCTGCTTCGCTGCATCTGATGCTGCAATATACTCGGACTTAGTTGTAGAATCATCAATCGTGCTCTATTTGGAACTCTTCCAACTCACGCTGCCACCGTTCAGGAGAAACACGTATCCAGACTGCGATTTAAAGTCATCTTGGTCGGTTTGGAAACTAGCGTCTGTGTTACCCCTTACACATAGCTCCTCATCAGTTCCACCGTACACCAAGAACTCATCCTTAGTTCTTCTCAAGTACTTAAGGATGTTCTTAACAGCGGTCCAATGATCCTCACCAGGGTCTTGTTGGAACCAGCTCGTCATGCTCAGGGCAAAAGACACATCTGGTCAAGTACACAACATGGCATACATGATGGATCCTATTGCCGAAGCATAAGGGATGCCACTCATGCGCACTCGCTCAACAAGTGTCTTGGGACACTGTTTCTTGCTCAGGGTCAATCCATGATTCATTGGTATGAATCCCTTCTTGGAATATTGCATACTGAACCTCTTCAGTACCTTATCCAAGTATGTACTTTGACTCAATCCAAGAAGCCTACGAGACCTATCTCTATAGATCTTGATGCCTAGAATATAGGCAGCTTCTCCTAAGTCCTTCATTGAGAACGATTTTCCCAACCAAGATTTTACAATCTCTAAGGTTGGAATATCATTTCCAATGAGCAATATGTTGGAGATTGTGCCCTAGGGCCAATCATTTTATAGATATGTTGTGAACATATCAATTAATTTATGGAGATAAATTAATGGTTATCATATTATTAGCATGTTTACTATGATAACAGTCCGTGATTAATTATGAGATAATTAATCTAAACCGTCCCTGGTCGCTCATTCAAGTGGGAACTTGAAATGAACTAAGACCAGCATGACCTCGGTGCATAGAGATGCATGCACTAGATGTTGGTACGAGAGTCATGGTGCAATTACGTAAGGGGTTACGAGTTGCTGGACATGACCCGGAGAGTCCTGCATGGGTTTAGTCATCAGCTTGCCTCTC
>QANZ01054338.1:67345-87317 GCA_003254925.1 Chamaecrista fasciculata | reverse complement strand
TATTATTATAATTTAGAATTATAATAATGCTCTAAAAATAATTATATAAGCTAGGGCTAGGCGCCTAGCACATCATGACAATTCATTTTGGTGAGTTTTTTGTTTTCTTCCAAGAGTTGTGAAGAGAGAAAAATCGCCATCATGAAACAAAAACCCTAGTTCTTCCAAGTGAAGAAAATTTGGTTCTCAAGAGTTGAGAGGGTAAAATCGACTTGGCCTAAGAGTTAGGCAATTCGATTTGAGGTTACCAAAGTTAGGGTTTGTGAGAGAAGAAAAGGCAAGAAGGAGTTCTTGTGGGGGTTTCTTCTCATGCGCCACTTTTGGATTTTGAATCAAGAAGGAGTTCTTGAGTTCAAATACACTGTAGATTGGTCCCTGGTTCTTTTGGAGAAAAGAACTGAAGGCTAGCACCTTGGTGCCCGAAGAAACTATTCGTGTGGATTACTGGCAGAGGGAGAACTCTGGGAGTGGGCTCCTTGGACACGCCTTGTTCAACCAGCCGATTGAAACTCGTGAGGTATACCACTATCTTAAAAGTTTTCAATTCTACTACCGGATCCGTTCGGGAATTTTAGGACCTGGCGTGTTTTATTTTAATTTTTATATTTGCTTCCGCTGCGTTAGGCGCCAAGAATTCCCAACACAATATGTCATCGACATATAGCACCAAGAACACAATTGTGCTCCCACTAACCTTCTTGTAAACACAAGGTTCATCAGGGTTTTCTAAGAAGCCAAACTCTTTGACTACTTCATCAAAACGATGATTCCAACTTCGAGATGCTTGCTTCAATCCATAAATGGATCTCTGAAGCTTGCATACCTTGTCTGGTTCCTCTAGACATACAAACCCCTCGAGTTGTGTCATGTACACATCCTCGGGCAGCCTTCCATTAAGGAATGCTGTTTTCACATCCATTTTCCATATCTCATAGTCATAATATGCGGTTATGGCAAGGAGGATCCTAATGGATTTGGCCATTGCAACAGGGGAGAACGTTTCGTCATAGTCAATACCATGACGTTGAGTAAATCCCTTCGCAACTAGCCACGCCTTGAAGATGTTGACATTCCCATCCATGTCTGTTTTCTCTTTGAAAACCCACTTGCACCCTACAGGTTTTACCCCTTCGGGTGGAGCGACTAAGGGCCATACCTCGTTGTCGTACATAGATTGCACCTCGTTTTACCCCTTCTAACTACAAACACTTTGTTGTCAGTTGGGCAGTAGACATAATACCCCCTTGTTTCCTTGGGGTATCCCACAAATAGACACTTGAGGGATTTGGGAGACAGTTTATCGTTAGGTTGTTGCTTAACGTAAACTTCACATCCCCAAACCTTGAGATAAGACATAATGGGACTCTTCCCACTCCATATCTCATATGGTGTCTTCTCAACTGCCTTAGATGGAACACGGTTAAGTGTGAACGTGGCAGTTTCTAGAGCATATCCCCAAAACGATGGCGGAAGATCGGTTTGACTCATCATAGATCGAACCATATCCAATAGTGTTCGATTCCTCCTCTCAGAAACACCATTCCACTATGGGGTTCCTGATGGAGATTGTGCCCTAGGGCAAATCATCTTATAGATATGTTTGGAACATATCAATTAATTTATGGAGATAAATTAATTGTTATCATATTATTAGCATGTTTACTATGATAACAGTCCGTGATTAATTATGAGATAGTTAATCTAAATTGTCCCAGGTCGCTCATTCAAGTGGGAACTTGAAATGAACTAAGACAAGCCTGACCTCGGTGCATAGAGATGCATGCACTAGATGCTGGGACGAGAGTCATGGTGCAATTGTGTAAGGAGTTACAAATTGCTGAACCGACCCGGAGAGTTCTGCATGGGTTTCAGTCATTAGCTGGTCTCTCCTGTACTCCTGTCATGATGCCCTTAGACCTGGGGTCTTGATTATTCCGGCGTTGCAGTTGTCAAACTTTGGCTTACTCTAACGTTACTCGTAACAGGGTAGCCATAAGGGCAAAGTACGGGTTTGGTTGATTGCCTTGCTGAGGAATGTGGTTGACCTAGATGGAATTTTGTCCCTCATAGAGATGGGAGATATTTAACTGGGCCCCTCGATGAGTCTGTCCAAGGGAAAGTGTGGCCACACTGGTAATTGGGACTTACTCAGGGAATCGAGAAAGTTGAGGTTTGGATTTTGGATGACTTTCCCATGCCTAATCCATGACCAAAATATCGTAGGATAAAAAGGGATCAAGACAAGGTGGTACTAAGGTTAAGTCTTTTGGGGGTTAGACGATAACTCACGTGTTTTGGGTAGTTGTGATGGCTTGCTAGAGTCCGCTCTCGACTTGTGAGTCATGGAGATGACTTACTGCCAATTTCACGTGGGGCCTGCTGGGTCACACACGAGCAGGAACCAGATGCCAAGCTGGGACACGAATTAGGACTAATTCATGGGCTACATTTGTGACACCGTTTAAGACATAATTCATTGTATTGGGACATGAAGTCTTATCTTAAATAAATATCTACAGATATGATATTTGAATTTGTGGGACAAATTTAAATATATATATATACATATATATATATGATAATTGTTAAATGGATAATTGGATTAGTCTATTTACAATTATATTCCTATTTATAATATTAGGGAATTATAAATTGGATAATGTTCCTAAGAGTGAGGAAATTATTGATTTATTAAATTCGCTAATATTGGGATAAATAGGAGAAGGTTGGCGCCTCATATATACAAAAGGGATTTAATTAATAAAAATGTTTTATTAATTAAAATCATGGCTTGAAATTTGAAATTCAAAAGATTTGATCTAGATATCAAATGATTGAATTAAAAATATTAAGGTAATATTTTAATTAAATATTATAGGGAATTCGAATTCTAAGCTTAAATTGGATTAAAGATATTAGTGTAATATTTTAATTCAATAAATTAGAATTCAAGATTCAAAAAGATTGAGTTAAAGATATTAAGGTAATTCTTTAAATCAATATTGTTGGAAAATAACAAGTTAGTTATAACTTCCTAAGAGTTAGGTTAGTTATTTTAATTTATTAAATTCCACGCTAGTCCTTGGATTTAAAACTGTTTATGTGTACATATGATGTATGATATGTGTGTTTACCGCTTTCAATCACTGTTTTGGTTTTACGAAAAATCCACCGAACAATTTTCTCTAAAAGTCGATTTTACAATCTAAGGTGCAAATTTATGTATGTGATACATAAAGAAATCAATGAGATTGATTTGGATAAGGTTCTTGAATTTTAAGGCCAAAATAGAAAATCTTTATACAATTATAATTAAAAGTTTTTTAATTATAATATTATAACGATGGCTGAAATTTATTAAAATTGTGAATTTTATAAATTTTGGGGATCAATAATTTGAATTCTTGAATGAGATTCTTGAATTTTATGATTATTGATAATAGGCATAAATCTCAAGAAAGGCATGTTAAAATTGCACAGACCCTAAACTGAACACAATCTTAAAAGGAGTTTTAATATATGTGTGGGTTACCGTGTTTGACATAATTGTATGAATTGTTCATATTTGAATTGTGTGGTGTTGGATATGGCTCTAGGAGGTTTATTTCGGTAAATACGGCTTGCGTGTCGTCTCCCTCTACTCTTGTGTAATTTTACTTTGAAGTTTATACCTCAATGTAACTGGGCTTTATTCACGTGTAATTTTATTTTTCTTTTTAGAAAAGTTCTCTCATTGGCTTGGGAGAATTCTAGGGTAGATGGGCCATATCTAAACACAGTGCTTGTTTTACATTCAGTTGTATGTGATGCGCTAGATGTATGCTTAGGGTGCGATATTTTAACATGCTTCTTTAAATATTACGCTATAGCCACGTATACGATACGAGCTTGGGATTTTGTATACGATACAAAATCCGGGCACATGTTTATATGTATGAGATACATGGGGTAATAAACATGTGGCAACACTCGTTTAATTTTAAAAGGAGTTTTAGAATTAAACAACAAAATCGGAATTTTATTAAACAAAATCAAACGAGTAAACTACTAAATTGGTCCCTGGATTATTGACTCGCTGACAGATTGGTCCCCGAATTTAAGAAATTGACAAACAGGTCCCCAAATTTTTCTAACGAGTCAAATAGGTCCCCAAATTTTTCTAACATTTGTCAAATAGGTCCTTTTGTGCATGTTATTCGGGGACCTATTTGACTAACGTTAAAAAAATTCGGGGACCTATTTGACTCGTTAGAAAAATTCAGGGACCTATTTGTCAATTTCCTAAATTCGAGGACCAATCTGTCAGCGAGCCAATAATCCAGGGACCAATTTGATAGTTTACTCAAAATCAAACTCTTTTAGAAAATCTTAAGTTATAATGCCATCGCTAAAACGCCCTGTCAAAATCTTGTTCATCGTGGAGCGGTTATCGCCTACGCGACACGTATCTACCTTGACCTTGAGGAGACACGGGTGAATGGGATTTTCAAAACGACGCCTATAGAAATCTTGGTTCTTTGGATACGGTGATCGCCTACGCGACACGTATAGTTGTTGAGCCTTGATGATATGGGGATGGGCTTCGGTCTCGTTGTCTTGAATCTAGCCATTCACATGTTTTACCGTGTGACTTAATGGGGTTATCAAAACGGTTTTGGACCTCAAGGCATTAGATGGGATAAACATGCCATAATAAGTATCATATGATGATACAGTCCCATAAGGATCTAAGAGTCACATAGAGATGCGATTGGTAAGGAGTTACCTACCTAAATAACCAAAACGTGCATGATCGCCTACGCGACGGTAAATTTTGGTGAAATATGGGTCTTAGCCACTAATAATAAATTTTACTGGGTTTTATAAAATGGTGGAGGTATTTTATTCTGCTAATTAAATTTTTCATATCTTTAAATTGTAGAATCAAAATGGCAATTGATAGTTCAACATTTTCACTGCGACCTATCCTTGAGAAGGATAAGCTGACCAGAACAAACTTCCTCGATTGGTTTCGTAATCTGAGAATTGTTCTCACCCATGAGAGGAGACTTTATGTTCTGGATAAACCTATTCCTAAAGAGCCTGCCAAAGGCGCTCCAGGAGCTGAGTGGAGGGCTTATGAGAAGCACTTTGACGACTCGCTGGAGGTCTCTTGCCTGATTAATGATTGTACCTAGTCAAATGGGAATTAGACACATTAATGGATGTTCCTAGGAGTAGGAACAGTTTGATTAATGATTGTACCTAGTGCAAGTGGGAGTTTGATGGAGATTGTGCCCTAGGGCCAATCATCTTATAGATATGTTTGGAACATATCAATTAATTTATGGAGATAAATTAATGGTTATCATATTATTAGCATGTTTACTATGATAACAGTCCGTGATTAATTATGAGATAGTTAATCTAAATTGTCCCTGGTCGCTCATTCAAGTGGGAACTTGAAATGAACTAAGACCAGCCTGACCTCGGTGCATAGAGATGCATGCACTAGATGCTGAGACGAGAGTCATGGTGCAATTGTGTAAGGAGTTACAAATTGCTGGACCGACCCGGAGAGTTCTGCATGGGTTTCAGTCATTAGCTGGTCTCTCCTGTACGCCTGTCATGATGCCCTTAGACCTGAGGTATTGATTATTCCGGCGTTGCAGTTGTCAAACTTTGGCTTAGTCTAACGTTACTCGTGACAGGGTAGCCATAAGGGCTGAGTACGGGTTTGGTTGACTGTCGTGCTGAGGAATGTGGTTGACCTAGATGGAATTTTGTCCCTCATAGAGATGGGAGATAGTTAACTGGGCCCCTCGATGAGTCTGTCCAAGGGAAAGTGTGGCCACACTGGTAATTGGGACTTACTCAGGGAATCGAGAAAGTTGAGGTTTGGATTTTGGATGACTTTCCCATGCCTAATCCATGACCAAAATATCGTAGGACAAAAAGGGATTAAGACAAGGTGGTATTAAGGTTAAGTCGTTTTGGGGTTAGACGATAACTCACGTGTTTTGGGTAGTTGTGATGGCTTGCTAGAGTCCGCTCTCGACTTGTGAGTCATGGAGATGACTTACTGCCAACTTCACGTGGGGCCTGTTGGGTCACACACGAGCAGGAACCAGATGCCAAGCTGGGACACGAATTAGGACTAATTCGTGGGTCACATTTGTGACACCGTTTAAGACATAATTGATTGTATTGCGACATGAAGTCTTGTCTTAAATAAATATCTACAGATATGATATTTGAATTTGTGGGACAAATTTATATATATATATATGATAATTGTTAAATGGATAATTGGATTAGTCTATTTACAATTATATTCCTATTTATAATATTAGGGAATTATAAATTCGATAATGTTCCTAGGAGTTAGGAAATTATTGATTTATTAAATTCACTAATATTGGGATAAATAGGAGGAGGTTGGCGCCTCATATATACAAAAGGGATTTAATTAATAAAAATCTTTTATTAATTAATATCAGGGCTTGAAATTTGAAATTCAAAAGATTTGATCTAGATTTCAAACGATTAAATTAAAAATATTAAGGTAATATTTTAATTCAATAAATTAGAATTCAAGATTCAAAAAGATTGAGTTAAAGATATTAAGGTAATTCTTTAAATCAATATTGTTGGAAAATAACAAGTTAGTTATAACTTCCTAAGAGTTAGGTTAGTTATTTTAATTTATTAAATTCCAACAAAAGTTGGCATGGGGATGGCGCATGGGCTTGGAAGATCTTGGAAGATTTGATCTTCCAAATTGATTCTCCAAGATTGCATTTTGAATCCAAATTTAAATATTATGGTAATATTTTAAATTGGAATTCAAGTCATAAAATATGTGATATTGAGATCTCATGATTTTATGATTTGATAATTATATATTTTATGGATTCCCTAATTATAATTATCACAAAGTCCCCAAACCTTATAAAAGGAAGCCATAAGTCGACTAAGGAGAGAGCCTCATGCATACTTAGAGAAATCGACTTTAGCCTAGTTCTTCTCAAGAGAGAAAAATTCGATTTTTGCTCTAGGTGAGGAGAGAGAAAATCGCAACCCTAGTTTCCTAGAGAGAGAAAGTGGCGCACATCTCTAAAGGAGTTTAGAGTTTGTGTGACAAGGTTGTGTGGGATCAAGAATTGGATTCTTGATCAAGGCGCCATATTGTTCTTGGAGAATTCGAGAAGAGTTCTTGAATTAAAGAACACCGTTGATAAAGGTTCCGGATTCACTTGGAGAAGTGAAGGAGGCTAGCACCTAGGCATCTCCAAAACTGTTCGTGTGGATTACTGGCGGAGCAAGGACGCGTCACGTGGACTTCTAGGATACGCCCCGTGCAACTATACCAATTGAAACTCGTGAGGTATACCACTATCTAAAAGTTTTAAATTCAGCTAGCGGATCCGTTTGGGAATTCTAGGCCCTTGCGCGATTTATGTTTAAATTTTATCTTTTATGTTTTGCTTCTGCTGCGTTTAGGCGCCCCTGAATTCCCCAACAGTTCCAGGAGGAGTGAGTAGTGAAACTATTCCACAACTTCTAAGATGATCAATAAATTCTTGACTCAAATACTCGCCTCCTCGATCAGATCGAACAACCTTGATTTTCTTGTCAAGTTGGTTCTCTACTTCATTTTGAAATCTCTTGAACATTTCAAAGGACTCTGACTTGTGCTTCATTAGGTAGACATAGCCATACCTACTGAAGTCGTCAGTAAACGTAATGAAATAAGGGTAACCCCCTCTAGCATGAGTACTCATGGATCCACATAGATCACTATGTATGATCCCCAATGAGTCTGATGCCCTCTCACTGTGGCCAGTGAAAGGCGCCTTTGTCATTTTTTCAAGTAAACAAGATTCGCAAGCATCATATGATTCAAAATCAAATGAGCTTAGAAGTCCATCCTTATGGAGCTTCTCAAGGCGTTTCTCGTTTATATGGGCTAAACGACAATGCCAAAGGTATGTAGGATTAGGTTCGCTAACCTTAATCCTTTTCGTATCATGTTATATATTTCGTTATTACGTTGTTGTTCTAATTTCAAGATATAGTGGTTATCTTGCAGATCACCATAAGCAAATAACACATCATCCTTGTAAATAGAACATCTACCATTCCCATTCACACAAAAAAATCCTTCCTTATCCAAATAAGAAAGTGAAATTATGTTAGAACTTCGTGGGCACTCACAGACGCACCTTCTGCCATCTTGCAAGAATATAGAGCCTTCGTGGTCTCAAACATCTCTTGCCTTGCTTGTACTTGGAACATTTCCCTGAGTTGCCTAAGCATCTCGTATGCCCCCATGTTCTCCAAGTTCTTTTGGATCTCGGGAACCATGGTGGCCAACATCAGGCACGCAACGTCCACAGAGTCACTTTGATGCTTCTCATAAGCATCTCTCTGTGCTCTTGGAGCGTTGGCAGCAGGCTGTTCAGGAATAGGGTTTTCCAGAACATACAGCTTCCTCTCCTGGGTGAGAACAATTCTCACATTTCGGAACCAGTCAAGGAAGTTAGTCCCGGTCAATTTATCCTTCTCAAGGATTGATCGTAGTGATAGTGATGAACTATTGGTTGCCATTGATTCTACAATTAAGATATGAAAAGTTTAATTAGCAGGAAATATAAATATATCCACCATTTTATAAAACCCAGTAAAATTATTATTAGTGGCTAAGATCCATATTTCACCAAAGTTTACCGTCGCGTAGGCGATCATGCACCCTTAGGTTATTTAGGTAGGTAACTCCTTACCAATCACATCTCATGTGACTCTTAGATCTTTATGGGACTGTATCATCATATGATACTTATTATGGCATGTTTATCCCATCTAATGCCTTGAGGTCCAAATCCGATTTGATAACCACATTAAGTCACACAATAAAACTTGTGAATGGCTAGGCTCAAAACAACGAGGCCGAAGCCCAACCCCCATATCATCAAGGCCCACTAAACACGTGTCACGTAGGCTATCACCGCATTTAATAGACCAAGATTTCAACGAGGCATCGCGTTGAATCTCCCATTCACCCGTGTCTCCTCAAGGTCATGGCAGATACGTGTCGCATAGGCGATCACCGCTCCGCGATGAACAAGATTTCAACAGGGTGTTTTATTGATGGCATTAAAACTTAAGATTTTTAAAAGGGTTTGATTTTTATAAGGTTCTGTTTTAATTTAATTTTAAAACCAATTTTAAAATTAAATGAGTTGTGCCATGTGTTTATTTCCCATGTATCTCATACATATACACTCATGCACGGATTTTGTATCTCATACAAAATCCCACACTCGTATCTTATACGTGGTTGTGTAAAATTAAATTGCATGTTAAAATTAGCACCCCTAGGCATACATCTAGCGCATTGCATCACATACAAATTCTAAATGCATTAAATATACCGTGTTTAGATATGGCCCATCTACCCTATAAGTCTCTCAAGCCAATGAGAGAATTTTTTTAAAAAGAAAAATAAAAATTACATTGTGAAAAACCCCAGTTACAGTGAGGTATAACAAAAATGTAAAATTACGTCAAGAGTTTAGGGAGACGACACGCAGGCCGTATTTACCAAAAACCCTAGAGCCATATCCAACTCCACATAACACATATGAAAACTTCACATAATATCATGTCAAACACGGCATACAACAACACATACCAAAAACAATTTTTGAAATGTGTTCAATTAGGGTTTGTGCAATTTTAACATGCCTTTCTTGAAATTAGGCCTTATATCAATAATTATAAAATGAAGAATCTCATTCAAGATTTTTAAATTATTGCCCCAAAAATTTTAACATTCATAATTTTAATAAATTTTCAGCCACGCCACAATATATTATAATTAAAACATTTTTAACTATAATTATATAGGGATTTTGGATTTTGGCCTTAAAATATCAAGAAATTATTTTAAATCAATCCAATTGATTTTATATGTATCACATACATAAAATTTGCACCTTTTCGTAGATTGAGTTTTTAAATAAAACTTTTCGGTAGATTTTCGTAAAACCAAACATATGATTGAAAGCGGTAAACACACATCATACATCACATGTATAATACACCAAAACCAGTATTAAATTCAAAACCTAACCAGGCTCTGATACCACTGTTGGGAAATCACGGCCCTAAACGCGCAGCGGAAGCAAAAATAAAATTAAAAATTAAACCTTAAAAGGCAGAAGGACCAAAAATGATTTCCCTACGGATCCGCTAGCTGAATTTAAACCGGTGAAGGATAGAGTTATACCTCAAGGTTTCAATCGGTCCGGTTGAACGGTGCGTTTCTGAGAAGTCCACTTGAAGCGTCCTTCCTCCGCCAGTAATCCACACAAGCAGTTTGTTGGCACCAAGGTGCTAGCCTTCTGTTCTTTTCTCCAGAAGAACAAGGGAACTCGATCTACGGCTCTTAAAATTCAAGAGCACTTCTTGAACTTTAAAAGGATAGGTGGCGCAAAACAAGAACACCTTCTTGTTTTTCTCTCTCAAAAACCCTAAGTATGGGACAACTTGATTTCTCTCACACTCTTGGAGAAGATGAAGTTTCTCTCTCTAGGTTTTTGGAGCTAGGCGACTTTCTCTCTTGTCACACAAGAAGAAAAACAAAATCACACTAATGAGAAATTTTTGGGTAGGAAGTTGACTTGCCTAGCTTCATATATAGTTAGGGGAATTTTGATAATTATAATTAGGGAATCCCTAAATTATATGATTATCAAATTATAAAATTATAAGATTACAATAATATTATAATTTTAGGACTTGAATTTCTAATTAAAATATTACCTTAATATTTCAATTCAAATTCAAATTGCAATCTTTGAGAATCAAATGGAAGATCAAATCTTCCCTTGGGTCCCACAAGTGCAATGCGCCAACCTCCTCTAATTATCTTTGGAATTTTGTAAATCAAAAACATTGTAACTCTTAGGAAGTCATTATCTTCCAAAGATTTTGAATTAAAATATTACCTTAATATCTTTAATTCAAATCTTTTGAATATTGAAATCTAGATCAAATCTTTGAATTCAAATTCATGACTTTAATTAATAAAACATTTCTATTAATTAAAATCCCCTCTAAAGAGGCGCCACCCTCTATCTTATTTGTCCTAATATTACTTAATTTAATAAATCAACAATCTCCTAACTTTTAGGAATCATATTTAATTTATTATTCCCTAATATTATAATTGTAAATAGATTAATCCAATTAACTATTTAACAATTAATATATTTAAACTTGTCTCACAAATTCAAATATCTCAAGCGTAGATTTAATTTAAGACAAGACTTTATGTCCCAGACATTTCAGCTATGTCTTAAATTGTGCCACCGGAGTGACTCATGAATTAACCCTAACTCGTGTCCCTTTAAGCGGTGTCCAGATCCTGCTCATGTGTGACCCAGCAGGCCCCACGTGAAGTTGGCAGCAAGCCATCCCTATGACTCACAAGTCGAGAGCGGACCCTAGCAAGCCATCACGACTACCCAAAACACGTGAGTTATCGTTTTATCAAAAAGACCGATTTAACCTTAGTACCACCTTGTCAGAGACCCTATTGTCGCACGATATCTTGGTCATGGATTAGGCACGGGAAAGTCATCCATAATCTAAACCTCAACTTTCTCGATTTCCTAAGTTAGTCCCATTTTCCTGAGTGGCCACTCTTTCCTTGGACAGACTCATCAAGGGCGCCAGTTAGATATCTCTCATATATATATGAGGGGCAAAATCCCATCTTGGTCAACCACATTCCTCAGCACTGCAATCAACCAAATTCGTACCTAGCCCTTAGGGCTACCCTACTACGGGCAACGTTAGACTAGGCCAAAGTCTGACAACTACAACGCTGGAATAGTCAAGACATCAGGTCTAGGGCATTGTGACAGGCGTACAGGAGAGACTAGCTAATGACTAAACCCATGCAGGACTCTCCGGGTCAGTCCAGCAACTTGTAACCCCTTACTCATTGCACCATGACTCTCGTAAAGCATCTAGTGCATGTATCTCCATACACCGAGGTCATGTTGGTCTTAGTTCATTCTCGCTCCCACGAGAATAATCGACCAGGGATGGATTTAGATTAATTATCTCATAATTAATCAAGGACGCTATCATAGTAAACATGCAAATAATATGATAACTGTTGGGAATCCTAGGCGCCTAAGGCAGCGGAAGCAAAAATAAAATTAACAAAAAAACACCTAGGTCCTCTGATTCCCGAACGGATCCGCTAGTAGAATTTAAAACTTTTGGTTAGTGTTATACCTCAGAGTTTCGAATCAATCGGTTGAACGGGCGAGTTCCACGGAGTCCACTCCCAGAGTTCTCCCTCTGCCAGTAATCCAGACGAACAGTTTCCTTGATCACCGAGGTGCTAGCCTCCAATTCTTTTCTCCAAAACAATTCCGGGACCAATCTACAGACCTCTGAATTTCAAGAACTCCTTCTTGAAAATCAGCAATGGAGGTGGCTCTAAGAAGAATCCCCCCACAAGAACTCCTTCTTGCCTATTCTTCTCTCAAAACCCTAATTTAGGAGCAAAGTCGAATTCTCTCTCTAACTCTTAGAGAAAGTCGACTTTCTCTCTAGTGTGTGCAAAGGAATTTTTCTCTCTCTAACTCTTAGGAGGAAAAACAAACTAGAGTTTGTATGTTATGCATGTGGTGCAAGTCGACTTGCTCATTTAAATAGGGCGAGATTTTGGTGATTTAATAATTCCTAAAATAAAGATATTCTGATAATATAATAATTTTAGGCCTTGAATTTATAATTATAATATCACTCTAATATTATATTTAAATTCAAAATGCAATCTTGGAGAATCAAATTAAGAGATCAAATCTCCCGATGGGACCCACCAAGATGGCGCCTCTTCCCTCCTTTTATCCTTGGAATTTAATTAATCAAAAACTTCCTTATTTTTGATTCACCAAGATCTCCATTTGAATTTCAAATATTATTTGAATTAAATAAAACATTTTTATTTACTCAAATAATTCCCAAGAGGCGCCACCCTCTCCTACTATTTAGGAATTTTATAATTCAATAATTTCCTAACTCTTAGGAACATTATCTGAATTATTTTCCTAATATTTAAATTGCCTATAATTAATCTCATTAATTATATTCAATTATTAATATTTAAATTTGTCCCACAAATCTAAATATGTCATCTGTAGATTAATTAAGACCAGACCTAATGTCCCAGACATTTCCTCTGTGTCTTAAATCGTGTCACTCGCGTGACCCACGAATTAACCCTAATTCGTGTCCCTCTCGAATGGTGATCAGATCCTGCCCGTGTGTGACCCAGCAGGCCCCACGCAATAATGGCAGTAGGGCATCCCCATGACCTACAAGTTGTGAGCGGACTCTAGCAAGCCATCACAACTACCCAAAATCCGTGAGTGATCGTTCGGTAACCGGAAGAACGACTTAACCTCAGTACCTCCGTGTACGTGATCCGTTTGTCCTACGATATCTTGGTCATGGACTAGGCACAGGTATGTCATCCATAATCCAAACCTCAACTTTCTCGATTCCTTGAGTAAGTCCCAATTCCCGCGTGGCCACGCATTTTCCTGGACAGACTCATCGAGGGCGCCAGTTAGATATCTCTCAAATTAATGAGGGACAAAATCCCATTTTGGCCAATCCACATCCCACTGCAGAGCAATCAACCAGTCCCGTACTCAGCCCGTATAACTACCCTGTTACGGGCAGCGTTAGACTAAGCCAAAGACTGACAACTGCAACGCTGGAATAGTCATTGACCTCAGGTCAAAGGCATCGCTACAGGCGTACTAGGAGAGACTAGCTGATGACTAAACCCATGCAGGACTCTCCGGGTCAGTCCAGCAATTCGTAACCACCTTACGTAATTGCACCATGACTCTCGTCCCAGCATCTAGTGCGTGCATCTCATGCACCGAGGTCATGCTGGTCTTAGTTCATTTTTGCTCCCACAAAAATAATCGACCAGGGACAATTTTAGATTAATTATCTCATAATTAATCATGGACGTTATCATAGTAAACATGCAAATGATATGACAACACATTAATTTATCTTCCATAAATTAATAATATGTTCACAACATATTTATCAAATAAAATGATTGGCCCTAGGGCACAATCTCCAACAGACTCCCACTTGCACTAGGGTACAATCATTAATCTAGCTCTTCCTACTCTAGGTTCACTGATCAATGTGTCTAATCCCCATCGACGATACATGGCGTTCATGTATGACCCTTGCAAGAGGTTTAGTCAGAGGATCAGCAACGTTGTCCTCGCCTGCTACCTTACATATCTTTACATCACCTCTGTCAATCATCTCCCTGACTAGGTGAAAACGTCTGAGTATATGTTTGGTCCTCTGGTGGGACCGTGGCTCCTTGGCTTGTGCAATAGCGCCACTATTGTCACAAAACAGGGTTACGGGATCAGAAATGGTCGGAACCACTCCAAGCTCGGAGATGAACTTTCTAATCCACACAGCCTCCTTTGCCGCATCCGATGCTGCAATATACTCGGACTCCGTTGTAGAATCAGCAATCGTGCTTTGCTTGGAACTCTTCCAGCTCACGCTGCCACCGTTCAGGAGAAACACATATCCTGACTGCGATTTAAAATCATCTTGGTCGGTTTGGAAACTAGCATCTGTGTAACCCCTTACACATAGCTCTTCTTCAGTTCCACCGTACACCAAGAATTCATCCTTAGTCCTTCTCAAGTACTTAAGGATATTCTTGACAGCGATCCAATGATCCTCACCAGGGTCTTGTTGGAATCGGCTCGTCATGCTTAGGGCAAATGACACATCCGGTCGAGTACATAACATGGCATACATGATGGATCCTATGGCCGAGGCATATGGAATACCACTCATGCGCCTTCGCTCAACAAGTGTCTTCGGACACTGTTTCTTGCTCAAGGTCAAGCCATGATTCATAGGGATGAATCCCTTCTTGGATTCCTGCATATTGAACCTCTTCAATATCTTATCCAAGTATGTACTTTGACTCAATCCGAGAAGCCTCCTAGATCTATCTCTATAGATCTTAATGCCTAGGATATAGGCAGCTTCTCCCAAGTCCTTCATTGAGAAAGATTTTCCTAACCAAGATTTAATAATCTCTAAGGTTGGAACATCGTTTCCAATGAGTAGTATGTCATCGACATACAGTACCAAGAATACGATAGTACTCCCACTAACCTTCTTGTAAACGCAAGGTTCGTCCGGATTCTGCAAGAAGCCAAACTCTTTGACTACTTCGTCAAACCGGTGATTCCAACTCCTTGATGCCTGCTTCAATCCATAAATGGATCTCTGAAGCTTGCACACCATGTCTGGAGCCTCTGGACATACAAACCCCTCAGGCTGTATCATATACACGTCCTCGGGCAGCCTTCCATTAAGGAATGCTGTTTTGACATCCATTTGCCATATCTCATAGTCATAATATGCAGCTATGGCAAGGAGGATCCTAATGGACTTGGCCATTGCGACAGGCGAAAACGTTTCGTCATAGTCTATACCATGACGTTGCGTGAATCCCTTCGCAACTAGCCTGGCCTTGAAGACAGTAACGTTGCCATCCATGTCGGTTTTCTCCTTGAAAACCCACTTGCACCCTACGGGTTTTACCCCTTCAGGTGGCGCGACCAAGGTCCACACCTTGTTGTCGTACATAGATTGCATCTCAGCCTTCATGGATTCAACCCATTTTTCTGAGTTGGGATCTGCGATGGCCTCTTGATAGGTGGTGGGTTCACCACGCTCCGTGAGCAACACATCCTTGTTTTCATCCACGAGAAATCCGTAATATCTCTCTGGTTGAAAACGTGTTCTATCAGACCTTCGTGGTCCTTGTGTTTGTGGAGTAGCTTCCACAACATCTTGCGGAACTTCTCCAGTTTCCGTCTGCGCCTCTGGCGTGTCTTGTGGCGCTTGAACTTCTTCTAGCTCTATCTTACTCCCACTGTTTCTTTTGGAAACTAGATCCTTCTCCAAGAAGTATCCACTCCTGACTACAAACACTTTGTTGTCAGCTGGGTAGTAGACATAGTAACCCCTCGTTTCCTTAGGGTATCCTACAAACAGACACTTGAGGGATTTGGGAGATAGTTTATCGTTAGCTTGTTGCTTAACGTAAACTTCACATCCCCAAACCTTGAGGTAAGACATAATGGGACTCCTCCCATTCCATATCTCATATGGTGTCTTCTCAACAGCCTTAGACGGAACACGGTTAAGTGTGAAAGCGGCAGCTTCTAAAGCGTACACCCAAAAGGATGGCGGAAGATCGGTTTGACTCATCATAGATCGAACCATATCTAATAGAGTTCGATTCCTCCTTGATCTCAGACACACCATTCCACTGTGGTGTTCCAGGTGGAGTCAGTTGTGAGACTATCCCACAACTACTAAGATGATCAATGAAGTCTTGACTCAAATACTCGCCTCCTCGATCTGATCGTAGGATCTTGATTTTCTTGTCAAGTTGGTTTTCAACTTCATTCTGAAATCTTTTGAACATGTCAAAAGTCTCTGACTTATGCTTCATCAAGTAGATATACCCATATCTACTGAAGTCGTCAGTAAACGTAATGAAGTAGGAGTAACCTCCTCTGGCGCTGATGCTCATGGGTCCACATACATCACTATGTATGATCCACAGTAAGTCAGTTGCCCTTTCACTGCGGCCAGTGAAAGGCGCCTTTGTCATCTTACCAAGTAGACAAGATTCGCAAGCATCATATGATTCGAAATCAAATGAGCTTAGAAGTCCATCCTTATGGAGCTTCTCAAGGCGTTTCTCGTTTATATGGCCTAAACGACAATGTCAAAGGTATGTAGGATTAGGCTCGCCAGTTTTAATCCTTTTCGTATCAATGTTATAGATTTCGTTATTATTATGTCTTTGTTCTAATTTTAAGATATAGTGGTTATCATGCAAATCACCATAAGCATATAACACCTCATTCTTATAAATAGAACATCTATCATTCCCATTCACACAAACAAATCCTTCCTTATCCAAATAAGAAAGAGAAATAATGTTAGAACTAAGAGATGGTACATAATAACAATTGTTCAAAAACAATATAAGCCCAGTGGGCAAAACTAGCTCGAATGTTCCTACAGCAACAGCAGCAACTCTTGCTCCATTGCCCACACGTAGGTCCACCTCGCCCCTGTTCAGCTTTGTACTTCTTCTCAACCCCTGCACATTAGTACATATGTGAGAACCACAAGCGGTATCCAATACCCAAGTAGTAGGAGTAGACAAGTGAACACCTATAACATAGATACCTGAAGTAGAGGCTTCGCTCTTCTTCTTCAGATCTTCCAAGAACAGCTTACAGTTTCTCTTCCAGTGTCCTGGCTTCTGGCAGAAGAAACAAACTGTCTCCTTGTTAGGCTTTGCCTTCTTCGCAGGCGGTGGGTTACGTTTTGCTGCAGGCTTGGTCCCACCAACCTCAGCGTCCCCTTTCCTCTTTCCTTTGCCCTTACCCTTTCCCTTATCCTGAACTAGTAAGACAGTGCTAGGCGCTTTCTTAATAGACACCTCAGCAGTCTTTAGCATCCCATGCAGTTTGGAAATAGTTTTCTCCATGCCATTCATGTTGAAGTTCAAGACAAACTGGTCATAACTTCGAGGTAGCGAATGCAGGATCAAATCCGTCGGTAGCTCTGGCACAATGGGAAAACCTAGCCTGGCAAGGTGATCTATGTACCCCTGCATCTTTAAGACGTGGGCACTAACAGATTGACATTCTGCCATCTTGCAAGAGTATAGAGCCTTTCCTGTCTCAAATTTCTCTTGCCTTGCCTGTACTTGGAACATTTCCTTGAGATGTGTTATAATCTCATATGCCCCTTTGTTCTCTAAGTTCTTTTGGATCTCGGGAACCATGGTTACCAGCATAAGACAGGCAACGTCCACAGAGTCACTTTGATGCTTCTCATAAGCATCTCTCTGAGCTCTTGGAGCGTTAGCAGCAGGCTGTTCAGGGATGGGGTTCTCTAGGACATAGAGCTTCCTTTCCTGGGTGAGAACTATTCTCAAATTACGATACCAGTCAAGGAAGTTAGTCCCAGTCAACTTGTCCTTCTCAAGGACAGATCGCAGTGATAGTGTTTGAACGTTCGTTGCCATTTCTACAATTAAGATATGAAAAGCTTTAATTAGCAGGAAATAAAAGTGTATCCACCATTTTATAAAACCCAGTGAAATTTATTAGTTGGTGGCTAAGATCCATATTTCACTAAAGTTTACCGTCGCGGAGGCGATCATGCACCCTTTAGCTATTTAGGTAGGTAACTCTTACCAATCACATCTCATGTGACTCTTAGATCTTTATGGGACTACTATCATCTCATGATAGGGCATGTTTATCCCATCTAATGCCTTGGGGTCCAAAACCGTTTTGATAACCCCATTAAGTCACTCGGTAAAACATGTGAATGGCTAAATTCAAAACAATGAGGCCCAAAAGGCCAACCCCCATATCATCAAGGCCCAACTGCAACACGTGTCGCGGAGGCGATCACCGTATTCAAAGGTACCAAGATTTCAACAGGCATCGTGTTGAAAATCCCATTCACCCGTGCTTCCTCAAGGTCAAGGTAGATACGTGTCGCGGAGGCGATCACCGCTCTACGATGAACAAGATTTTGGCAGGGCGTTTTAGCGATGGCATTAATTACTTAAATTTACTAAAAGGGTTTGAATTATTTTAAAATTAATTAAAATATGGTCCCGACTTTTTAATTTTAATAAACCCTGATTTTAAAATTAAACGAGTCATGCGACATGTTTGCTCCCCCATGTATCTCATACATACAAACATGTGCCCAGATTTTGTATCTCATACAAAATCCCACGCTCGTATCGTATATGTAGTAGCGCAATATATATATAATTAGCATGTTAAAATCGCAGCCTAAAACATACATCTAGCGCATCTCATACAACTAAATGCATAAAAGAACACCGTGTTTAGATATGGCCCATCTACCCTAGAGTTCTCCTAAGCCAATGAGAGAACCTTTCTAAAAGGAAAAATAAAAATTACACGTGAATAAACCCCAGTTACATTGAGGTATAAACAGAAATTTAAATTTTACATCCAGAGTAGAGGGAGACGACACGCAGGCCGTATTTACCGAAACAAACCTCTTAGAGCCATATCCAACACCATACAATACAAATATGAACACTTCATATATTTATTGTCAAGCACGGTAACAAAACACACAAATTAAAACTCTTTTAAAATTGTGTTTACTTTAGGTCTGTGCAATTTTAACATGCCCTTTTCTTGAGATTAGGCCTTTTGTCAATAATTATAAATACCATGAATCTCATTCAAGAATTTATAAATATTGACCCCCAAAAATATTAAAATTCCAAATTTTAATAATTTTCAGCCACCTATATAATTATTATAATTAAAACATTTTTAATTATAATTATACAGGATTTTCGATTTTGGCCTAGAACACCAAGCAAAATTTTTCCTTCGATCCAATCGACTTATATGTATCCCATACATATAATTTGCACAATTTTTCTGTAGATTGATTTTAAGAAAACTGATCGGTGGATTTCTTTGTAAAACCAATTTGATTGAAAGCGGTAAACACAGAACACAAAAGTTCATACATGTCATGCACAAACATAAGTTTTAAATCCGGGAACTAGCGTGGCTTTGATACCACTGTTGGGAATCCTAGGCGCCTAAGGCAGCGGAAGCAAAAATAAAATTAAAAAAAAAATGCCTAGGTCCTCTGATTCCTGAACGGATCCGCTAGTAGAATTTAAAACTTTTGGTTAGTGTTATACCTCAGAGTTTCGAATCAATCGGTTGAACGGGCGAGTTCCACGGAGTCCACTCCCAGAGTTCTCCCTCTGCCAGTAATCCACACGAACAGTTTC
>QANZ01054338.1:53548-66436 GCA_003254925.1 Chamaecrista fasciculata | reverse complement strand
TCTCCGGGTCAGTCCAGCAATTCGTAACCACCTTACGTAATTGCACCATGACTCTCGTCCCAGCATCTAGTGCGTGCATCTCATGCACCGAGGTCATGCTGGTCTTAGTTCATTTTAGCTCCCACAAAAATAATAGACCAGGGATAATTTTAGATTAATTATCTCATAATTAATCATGGACGTTATCATAGTAAACATGCAAATAATATGACAACACATTAATTTATCTTCCATAAATTAATAATATGTTCACAACATATTTATCAAATAAAATGATTGGCCCTAGGGCACAATCTCCAACAATAACAACATAATTTATCTCCATAAATTAATCAATATGTTCAAAACATATACGTAAAATGATTGGCCCTAGGGCACAGTCTCCAACACCTTGTCATAATCCCTATTGTCACACTAAACCCATGCAGGACTCTCCGGGTCGGTCCAGCAACTTGTAACCCTTTCCATAATTGCACCATGATTCTCGAGAAGCATGAATCATGAACTTATAATTATGTGCTAGGCTTGAATCATGAACTTAGGAAAGTTTCTTGATTCTTTGGCATATTCTCTTTTCTTCCACTTCGTACCTTTGCTCAGGAGTGCAAAGTCTTAAGTGTGGGGGATTTGATCAGCCCAAAAGTGAACAAGTTATTTTGCCTTCTTTTAATGTGTTTATAATAATATATTATAATTAGACCAATTAATATGCTAAGGGTTGCACCAAGGTGTGGTAAAGTGGATAAAATAGGTTAATTAGCGTTTATTTATTGTACTTTATAAATAGGTGCTACTTTATGGTTTATTTAGTGTTTCAGATATCCAAACAAGTCCAAACCAAGAGGGAAATATTAGAATATTCAAAACGATCATGTCGAGCACAAGATGTTCTTGTGCCGTTGGATGAGCCGCCAACGCAAGGGAGGTAAATCCTGTGGCGTAAGTATCTGAGTGGATTATGACGTCAGCAAATATCTTAAGCACAATATTACGTTGCGCCGTCACCTTGAGCCAACAGCTCAAGTGAGAAATCTCGCGGCGCAGGATATTCTGAAGCGTTAACATATAATTTGGAAGGCTAAGATTCAAGATACGAAGATATAATCGAAATATCGCAGATATTTTGGTGCGCTTCCGTGTTTGGCCACCGACGCAAGCAATGGCGCAAGCGCAAATCTTTTCCTTGACTTGTGGACCAAACACACTACTCAGTACTATAAATAGAGAACATCATTCCACGCTCTAACGGGCCAATTCACAGAAGAACCACATATTGAGTAGTTTAGAATAGTTCTCTGCCTAGAGCATGAGTAACTAAATAGGTAGATACTTGAGGAATGCCTCAAGGATATGACTTGAGTTCACTATGATTCATTGTAGAGTCCAGATGTTGATATTGCATTTATGAGGTATGATCAACTGCTTCAAGTGTAATTGATTGAAAGTTGTTTATATATTAGATTTATGGATCAGTTCTTTATTAGGGAATGAAACCTTGACATTCCTGGAGTTTGTCTCTTTCTCGATTAATAAAGTTGCTTTTTAGGGTTTGCTAAGGAGTGTTCTATCTATCTTATAAATATAATTAGGATTATTATTAATATATATATTTGATAATTGTTCCGATACTACAATAATACAGATTGCCTTGAAGAGCTTTGACAAATTGCTTATAACCTAGTTTGGTTGAGTGATCTATCCTAATCGTATGTTCTCACACCATTGTTTGATTGATTGTGTTTAAAGTTTAAATACATCGTTTAATTTGGTTAAGTAAATGCATATTAATTATCTATCCTCTATGATGAACGAACTATGATAGTCTATCTCTAGGGTTTTCTCTCAAGTATTGTTTTGACTCATATTATATTATCTTATTTAATCGTGACAACCCTCAAGAATAGAAGTTATAACCTTCTTCACAATTCTCTTAGTCTCATCACATTGAGTTCCGCAAGAGATTTGACCTTGGGGTTAGCATCTATACTATATTTTAATAAATATAGTTATACTTGCGAGGCTCGTGTATAATTAAATTTGATTCGCTTGACACCTTACGACGGGTGTCCGGTCATGTTTTGGTGCCATTGCCGGGGAACTCTTTCTTGAGTTCCTAAGGAATTGTGATTTGTTTTGTAGTCTTTATTTTATTTTGAGTCTTTATTTTCGTTTTGAGTCTTTTTTTTTTATTTTTGAGTCTTGTTTTTTTTTTTATTTAGAGTCTTTGTTTTGTTTTAAATTAGTTCTTTTATTATTTTAGTCGTTTTATTTTTTTTAGTATATGCCTAGGAGACCTTTAGAGCCTATAGTTCCCCTAGATTTGGATTTAGATAAAACACTTAGATCTATTAGAAAAAGTAGAAAAGAAATAAATATGGAAAACTCATACAACAACCGTAGGTTAGATATTCAAGAACGCGAAGAAGTTCGCCAAAGTCAAGGTCTAACAATGGACGTCCTAGACCGAGAAGATCTATTAGAGAGGCATCCCAATCTAATGAACAATATGAGGTCCAAAGAAACGTGTTCCCTCAAATCCAAACGGATTTTGAGATCAAAGGACCACTTTTCAATGGACTACCTGAGTTTCACGGATTGGCCAATGAAAATCCCTTTACTCATTTGAATAATTTGTATCTTCACTGGCGAACCATGAAACCCCTAGCACCAAGCATAGAGGATGTTATGTGGAAAGTATTCCATCTCACCCTCGAAGGTAAGGCGCTAGAGTGGAATACTCATTTGGGAAATTATGAACGGACAACTTATCTGTCTTGGGAGAATCTTAGGAGATCTTTTCCCGATAAGTACTTTCTCGAAGCTAAAGCATCTGCCGCTAAACAGCAAATCTCAGCTATAGAACAACGAGATAACAAAACGTTACTCGAATACCTAACTAGACACTAAGACCTTTTAGTAAAGTTTCCTAATCATCAGTACATTGAGGAGCAAATAGTGGAGTACTTTTGTAGTGGACTCCTAGATGACGAGGCTAATCAAACTGATGCCGAGTCTAATGGATCCATTACTAAGCAAGATGTCGAGACCGCATGGGACTTAATCAAGGAGATCGCCCTCAAGTGAGAGAACCGAAGAAGACGTACCCGTGTAGTAAATGGAATAGTAGCAAATGAGTCAGACCCGATGATGGACAAACTGGCTTCAAACATGGACAGTCTAGCCATAGCTGTTAAGGAGATGAATTGCAAGTTAGCCACTTCACCTAGAACGGTCGCTCTTGTGACCGCACTCTACTCCGTGTGCGATTCGCATCAACATGGAACTAGGGATTGGCCCCATCAACTCGAGGAAGTATCGGCCATGTATCAACAAGGCCCTAGTCAATTTCCTAGAAGATATGATAATATATTTAGGAGTGGAAATTATTTTCAAAACCAAAATTTTAACAACCCAGCTCCTCATTAGGAAGTTTGAAGAATCCGAAGCTCGAACTTCGAAAAAATTCAATGATTTGGGACATAGGATCGATCTTCTATCTAAAGAGATGGACATTATGAAAAGAAAGCACGATGATCTTGAACAAGCAGTCATTCGGGCAACTGATGCTGACCAAAATTTACATGCTAGAGTAAACAACGTAAGTACCCCTAGCAGTTCTAAGGCAGTTCATGCCATTACTACTAGAGAAACCGAGCCCACAGGAAACCCTACTCGAGAAACCTTAGTGCAAACTCTAGAAAAACCTAAGCCTGAAGAAATATTTATAAAAATCAAAGGAGAAAAAAACTTTGGAGCCATAATAGAAAAACACCCTAGGTATGCCCAGTTCTTCTTTGGTTTCAACTACAAGAAGGATAAGGAAGAAACTCCTGCTGTAAACGAGTTGGAAACTAAGGTAGAAAACCTGCCATTTCCAAGCTCCCATTTAATGACTAAGGAACAACTAGAGGAAAATAAGGATAAGGAGATAGAGGACTTAATAGGAAAACTAAAAGTCAATGCCCCCTTATTAGAATTGGTTAGGAAAGTCCCTAGGTACATCAAGGTATTTAAAAGCTTAGTTGAGAAAAAGAAAATATTCCAAAAGAAACTTCAACTAAGTCCTACCATTTCAGCCCTTTTAAACCCTAAGTTACCTATGAAACACAAGGATCCTGGTTCATTTACCATTCCTTGCATGATAGGGAAAGCCGTAGTTAATGGAGTATTGTTGGATCTAGGAGCAGCCATCAACGTTATGCCCAAGTCAGTCTACGATTCCTTGAATATGGACGAACTTAAGGACACAGGGTTGATTCTTCAACTAGCTGACAAAAGCAGTAGACGTCCCTTAGGAATAGTGGAAGATGTCCTAGTCAAGGTGAAAGATCTAATCTTTCCCGCCGACTTTTATGTCCTAGACACCGGTAGTGAGAGAGCTACTGATTACACCATAATCTTAGGTAGACCCTTCCTACAAACTTCTAATGTCAATATTAGCATGAAGGATGGAAGTATCACTATGGACGATGGACATGAAAATATCACACTCACGATGTACAATTTGGAGAAATCCGATGAATACTCCGTGTTGGGAACATGAAGCATTTGTACATCCAGTAAAAATCGAGGAGACATATCCAAAAAGGAGGATCTCGAACTTAAAACCCTTTTGAACTTAGTACCTCCTGATCATCCTACTCCGCATATACCTGAAATAGATCTAGAAGACATGAACCTAAGTTCACTCTTCGATGAAGAGGAGGAAGACCTCAAAACTTCCAAAATTAAAGAGAAACCACCCCTTAAACAAAATTTTTCCAAATGCAAGGCTGTATGGCAGCCTGTGCGCCGCAAAAATAATCCAGCTATAGCTCCGTGCTATAGTGTTTCTAGTTTTGCAGAGAAGGAGATAAGGGAAGAAGACTTCGATTGCCTACTTGTGGACAGTTACAAGCCCAAGACCCAAGTCTCCATGTGTTCGTGCAAGAGCTTAGGCATATGTGCTGACTGCCTAAGTATTGAGGAATGGTTCCATGACGTAGATACCGTGTGCAAAAATGTAACCGAAAGGATTCATGTGGACTTCATAGGCATCGACAAGGTGCTCGATCCAAAGCAAAAAGGAATAATTATTGAAGACATGGATCAGCCCAATGGATCATTCATCAATGACGCAGGGATCACAAAAAAAGGTACGATCGCAAATAAGTATCCACTTTACCGTATTATTATGCGATACTACTATTATAGGACTAAATTGCATAAGACACGTCGTTTTAGGATAGATATGAAAATAAAATATCGGCCACGCATAAAACTTAAAAATCTTAAAAATAAGAAAGTGGTACGAAACCCTATCTGAGCCACACTCTTCAAGGGCGAGGACGACAACCGATGTGGACAAAGGATCTCTGCCGAACGAAGCATAGGCTGATACCTCATGAAGGTCCGCCACGAAGACTTCAGGCCACCCTAAAGAAATTTCGCGATGCCTTCTTCCTACTTACACGGTTTCCGCGTAAGTGTGGGGTAAGAAGAGGGTTATCTTGAAACCTTAATTCGTAGTTTAGGACCCTAGAATTTGTATTAGACAAATTCTAGCTTTTTCATTTCGTAGTATTAGGATTTTAGTTTATTTTTCAGGGTGTTGTGGTAGCTCCTCTAACAACACAAGGACAACGAAGTTCTGATAGAACACGTTTTCAACCACAAAGATGTGGATCTTTGGTGACTGAAAACAGGGATGTGTTGCTCATAGAGCGTGGTGAGCCTACCACCTATCAAGAAACTTTCACCTCAACTCCAAGAAATGGGTTGAAGCCATCAAGGCTGAGATGGCAACGTCAATGTCTTCAAGGCTAGGCTAGTTGCAAAGGGTTTTCCTTTTCCCCTGTTGCAATGGCCAAGACCATTAGGATCCTGCTTGCCTATGAGATATGGCAATTGGATATCAAAATAGCATTCCTTAGAGGAAGGCTTCCCGAGGATGTGTATGTGATACAACCCGAGGGGTTTGAATATCCAGAGGAACCAGTAAAGTTGTGCAAGCTTTGGTAATCCATTTATGGATTAAAGCGAGCATCACGGAGTTGGAATCATCGTTTTGGTGAAGTAGTCAAAGAGTTTGGCTTCTTACAAAACACTGACGAACCTTGTGTTTACAAGAAGGTTAGTGGGAGCACAATTGTGTTCTTGGTGCTGTATGTCAATGACATATTGCGCATTGGAAATCTTTTTCAATGAAGGAAGAAGCTGCCTATATTCTAGGCATTAAGATCTATGGAGATAGATCTTGTAGGCTTCTTGGATTGAGTCTGAGTACATGCTTGGATGAGATACTGAAGGGGTTCAGTATACAAGAATCCAAGAGGGATTCATGTCGATGAATCAAGGATTGACCCTGAGCAAGAAACAGTGTCCCAAGACACTTGTTGAGCAAGGGCGCATGAATGGCATCCCTTATGCTTTGGCAATAGGATCCATCATGCAATGTACTCGACCCGATGTGTCGTTTGCCCTGAACGTGACAAGCCGGTTCCAACAAGACCCTGGTAAGGATCCTTGTACCGCTGTCATAAGCATCCTTGAGTACTTAGGAAGAACTAAGGATGAAATCTTGGATTATGGTGGAATAAATGTGTAAGAGTTACACGGGTGCCCGTTTCCAAAAAACCTACCAAGATAATATCGCAGTAAGAATACATGTTTCTCCTGAACAGATAGCATCGTGAGTTGGAAAGAGTTTCCAAGCAGAGAGCACGATTGCTGATTCTACAACAAAAGGGTTGGTCGCGTGGAGACGCAGACCGTAAAACTTATGTCTGAGGAGTGATTGGTGGTCACCCTGTGGAGACAGGAGGACACCAAATGGGATTGGATCCCCACTGATGTTCCGACAGTGATATATGTATGCACATATATACACTCAGACATGTTNTCCCAAACTTTACACCAACTGTCGATTTTGTCCCCAATTTTTTTTATTGTCAATTTCGTCATAATCTTTCACATTTTTGTTAATTTTATCATTTGACTAACTTCTTTTAATAAATTAATGACAGACTACATTCTGTTTTTCAATCTGAATTAAGATTTGAGTTTCTTTTTCTATCAATTTTACATTATATATCATTAACCACATAGATTCTGTTGTTAATATTTGACTAAAGTAAAAGTAAAAGATAAAATTGACCAAAATGTAAAAAATTAGAGATAAAATTAATAAAAAAAAAATTAAAGATGAAATTAACAACAAATATAAAATTTCATATATGGGGGTCACATCACTACAGCTTCTAGATGCTATCGTTTCACTCCCTTTTCACTCTTTTTTCACACAAAAAAACGACAAAATATTTAATTAATAATTACGAATAATATAAAGGTGAAGAAGATGGTCACCATTATTGGAGCATAAAGTATTCAGTTAAATCTTTTAAAATATTATAATACATGATAATATATGTATATATTGTAACTGAAAAGAATCATATACTTTTTATGGTTTTTAGACGTTGAATTTTGTAAATTGCCAAGAGAGTTTCATTTTCATTGAAGTATATATAATGTGGTCCACTTGTATTGTTCTCTTTTTTATGGTTGGATAGAATTTTTCAAAACCCCAATTAAGCACTTTATATAGAGAGAAATCTAATCTAAAAGCTATATATTCTAGAATTTGATCAAGTGATGCTTTCTGCTGTCTCTGCTTTTGGAAAGCCTTTATTCTACCAATATTTCATATATATCCAAAACCTAAATATTCCTTATTCCTTTTTAAAGTGCTTAACCATGCTTTTAATATAATGTGCTTCAACTTTGATAATATATGAACTCTTTAACTTTAAATTTGCATGTGCAAAATCTGATATGCAACTATTTTTTTAATGTTATCTTCTTGTTAAAATGACGATGGATTTTCAGACATAACCCTAAGGTTAGAGTGTTTTATTTTTTTTTCATTTTAACCTTCTTTTTCATATATATAATCACAAAATATTCATTATTTAGCTGTTTTCAAATTTAGAATGTGGATTAATCTGTAATTGAATAAGGTTATTTTGTAACAAAAATAAAGCAAGAATGTCTATAATACAACTTAACCGTAGCTGATAAGCACAAAATGCTATTGCTCATTAAGAATATATTATGAATCCATTCTCTTGGCATTGGCCATAATTGTCAAAACAACACTTTAGCCAGCATAATATATGTCTAAATAGGGGTGAGCATATTGACCCGCAAGCCCGCAAACCCGCAAAAACCAACCCAACCCGCAGTCACGGGCTGGGTTGGGTTGGGTTGGGTTCAAAATTCTCAAATCGCATACCTGCGGGTTGGTCTGCGGGCTGGAGGTTTATGAACCCAACCCAACCCGCGAACCCGCAAATATATATAATATATATATTTTTATGATTAATTACTAATATATATATAATTGAAAGACCACTGAGCTAACAGCTCGATCCTTGAAAAGATTGAAATGTATAATTTAGTCCCTGAAAGACCAAAATGGTATACTAATTAGTCCTTTTTATGAACTAAATAATATACAGTTTTAATCTTTCAGGGACTAAAAAGTATACCATTTTGATCTTTTAGGGACTAAATTGTATATTTTTATCTTTCAGGGACTAAATTGTTAGTTTACTTTGTGTTATTTTGTTGTTTAAAAAAAAAGATTCAACCCGCGGGTTTAGCCCAACCCAACCCGCAATTTTGCGGGTTGGGTTGGTTCGGGTTGAATTTTAAAAAATGCAAAACTCAACCCAACCCAACCCGCAGATTGATGTGTGGGTTGGGCTGGGATTTTCCCTCAGCCCACCCCAACCCAGCCCGCGCTCACCCCTATGTCTAAACTAGCTGGTTCTATAAGGGTTTTGCTATGAAAAGTTCCATAGCTTAAGCTATGGAACTTTGTGTCTCTCTCTCACTTCTCTGTTCAATTTTCTTTCTTTTTTTTTTTGAATTTTAGTCAATTATTTTGGAATTTAGGCCAAACACAAAATTTCTATAGCCATAACTATAGGACTTTTCTTAGCAAAACTCGTTATATAATTAAAAGTTCAAAAACAATTAAGATTCAAGAGAGTCCCATGGATGTTGATTTAATGGACTAAATTTCGATTTGTGTAACTTTTAATTAATTAATGAGTAAACTACCAAATTGGTCCCTGGATTATTGGCTCGCTGACAGATTGGTCCCCGAATTTAAGAAATTGACAAATAGGTCCCCGAATTTTTCTAACGAGTCAAATAGGTCCCCAAATTTTTCTAACGTTAGTCAAATAGGTCCCCGAATAACATGCACAGAAGGACCTATTTGACTCGTTAGAAAAATTCGGGGATCTATTTGTCAATTTTCTAAATTCGGGGACCAATCTGTCAGCGAGCCAATAATCCAGGGACCAATTTAGTAGCTTACTCATTAATTAATTATTGATTATTAAACTTTACTTTATTTGATATTTATTTTGATAGTGTCAAAAGTCATTTTTGGACTTTGGATTTTGCTTGGTCCAGTTTTAACACATTAAACATCTTTCCAAGCACTTTTCTTCTTCTTACTATTTTTAGCAGGTGAAAGGTTCATTTTGGTCCTAATTGTATGTTTTGATATTTATTTTGATCCTTTATGTTTCAAAAGATTCATATTATTCTTAAATGTTGGCAAAATGTTTCATTTTGATTCCAAACTATTAAATGTGGTCATATTTCTCTTGTTTCAAATTTGAATTTTACGAGTTCATAACTACGTGTTGCTTTCGAAAAATACTTTCTCTATCAAGTTTGGATCATCAACAAATGAGATTAAATTGGATTCCGAAGGAGGCCGCTTGTTTCATAGTCAAACAAGCAAAATTGGTCATATCTCTTAAATTTCAAGTCCAAATGTGACGAATTTTAAATTATGAATTACTCTTAATGAGTCTTTTATTTTTTCTTAGTTGAAATCGTTAGCAAATGAGGTTAAATCAAACTCTAAAGTGAGTTTGGAACCAATTTTTCATAAGTTTTACCTTATGGTCCCAACCCCATTTTTTAGTTGAATTTGATCTCATCTATTAACGGTTCCAAATTTCAATTGGGTAGAAAAAGGACTTGTTAATAGTAACTCTTAGCTTTGACTTCGTCGCATTTAAAATTAATACGAGAGAGATATGATCAACTTTATTTTTTTTATTGCAAAGTGAGAGGGCCCACTTTCGGGACCTAATTTGAGGTTGAGGAGTTGGGTTTGTTTGTTGCATATACTCTTAATGAGTCTTTTAATAGTAACTCGTAGCTATGAGTTCATTGCATTCAGACTTGAAATGAGAAAGATATGATCGATCAACTTAATTTGTTTGATCGTGAAATGAACGGCTCACTTTTGGGACCCGATTTGACTTTGTTTATTAATCGTCCCAACTTAATAGAGAAAATACTCGTCAAAAGTAACCTGTAATTCTGGACTTATCACATTTGAACTTGAACCGAGAGAGATGTGACTATATTAAGTTGTTTGGGACCAAAAGTGAGCAACAATGAGAACATGTATGATCATTTTGAACATTCTGAAACATCTATGACTAATTTGAGCATTTGACCTAAAATTTTGTTACTTTTTTCTTGAAAAGTGAATGTAAGATTAAGATTGTTCTTGATCTAATATAAATCTTTGGTGTGATTTTTTCTTTGCTTCCTTATCTTCTGTTTTCTTTCAAGCTTTGCATAAAACTACTTTTAACTGTCTATGCTTCCTTATAAACCTTTATCTTATGAAACCAATTCTTTTTGTGCTCAGAATTATGAAACCAATTCACCCTACACTTAATTGATTTTTTTACTAATACATATATGTTTAATTCCACGAGGAAAAAGATACCACCAATATTTTTCAAAAGATTGAGAGGTGTGTTACTGTGGCATGCCTCTTTCTTGAGGACATAATTTTTCTTTTAAACTTGTTTGGCTTTTGTACCAAAAAAAAAAAAAAAGCCTCGCTATAAACTATATAGGCCAAAGTTCTATTTTGGTCCCTCATGTTTGCTTAAAGCTTCGTTTTGGTCCTTCACATTTTCAAAAAGTTCTACCGTTAGTCACTAACTCTTTCCATCCACTTTTTCGTTAAAGAAAAAGAAAAAAAATAACTTTCATCTCCCAACAATTTTGTGCTTTTGCATTAAGGTCCTTTCCTTTTGTAAAAGAGCAAAATTTTCGGGAGATAAAAGTTATTTATTTATTTATTTTAACAGAAAAAGTGGATGGAAAAGAGTTAAGAATTAATGGTGAAACTTTTTAGAAACTTGAGGGACTAAAAAAAAACAAAAAAAAAAACTTGAGAGACCAAAATAGAACTTTGAAAAAACATGAGAAATCAAAACAAAACTTTAAACAAACATGAGGGACCAAAATAAGACTTTGGCCAACTATATATTATGTATATTTTACTAGTGTACCTTCATTAAATGAATAATCTATTTATATTAAAAAAGGACTAAAATCAATAAATAATATTTAACTGAAAAAAGCGACAAATAAATGGTACATTTCATCATTGACAATAATGCTGCTATGGACTACTGAAGGAAGCCACATATGATGCATCAAAGTCATTATTTTTGGAATCTTTAATCATCAGAGTCATGCATAACATATTTATGTAAATCCAATATTGATAATAATGTAGTTATATAGTTGATTGGGTTAATTAATATCATATTTTGGGTGTGTATGCGTGCAATAAGTTTTATAGTCATCCCTCTATCTATTGACAAAACATCTCTTTTGCTGGAGGTTTGAATTTAGATTGAAATTCTAACACATATACAAACATTATTTAAAAATAATGTGGGCACAATTAATCTAAAATTTTTTTAGGAATACAACTAAAACAAACCTCATATTTTAAGAGTATTAAAAATACTTTTACCTTAAATAATACATATAGTGTATCATAATTTTTTTTTTATAATCTGTTCTGATTATAATCATAATAAACATGTTCGTTTACGTTTTTTCTAATCAAATTATAATCATGATTTTTTTTATAATCAAACACACTCAATTACACTTATACCCCTATATACATACCTAAAATTACCTATACTCTCATTCATTCAATCAAAAATCACAAGGGCAAAATGGTCATTTACATAAATATTGGGCCATTTTACAATTACTCATTATTGTGTAGGGCTAAAATGTTATTTTGCCCAAAATATTTAGGGATCAAATTGGCAATTTAGCCATTCTCGCAATCCCTCGTCTCTGCGTCTCCGTCGCCTCTCTCTGATCTCCGTCGTTCTCTCTCTCTCATCTCCGTCGTTCTCTCTCTCTCATCTTCGTCGTTTCTCTCTCACTCTCTCGTCTCCGTCGTTTCTCTCTCTAATCTCCGTGTCTCTCTCTCATCGTTGTTTCTCTCTCTCTCATCTCCGTCGAGTATAGCAGCTGCCCTCCGGAGTGTGCTGATCATGCTATGGTGGTGATTTAATTAGGTAGGAGTAAGATGAATTAAAGGAGGAGGAGATGGACGCGATGGGAGAAGTCGTAGGAGGGTTTGGGAAATTAGAGGTGGGGTTTGGACAGATTTGGGAAATCGGAGGTGGGGTTTGGATTTGGGAAATGCTGGGGTTTGGAGAGAGAGAGAGAGAGAGAGAGAGATTTATGCCATATTGAAAAAAACCGCCGAAGAACACACCAAGCTCCGACACCTCGTCGTCGATGTCATCGGAGTTCCCTCTCCGGCGATATATCGACCTCGTTTTACTACAAAACTGGTTCGTGGACTGTGGTATTTTAGATTTCCATTTTCTGGTTTCTCTCTACTATGACCCGAAATGAGTTGTAGATAGAATCTGGAAAGCCAAATCATCGCTTCCTGTTGCATTGATTAGTTATTGTTCAGTGTGGATTGAGAGAGAGAGAGAGAGAGAGAGAGAGAGAGAGAGAGAGAGAGAGAGA
>QANZ01054338.1:42956-53480 GCA_003254925.1 Chamaecrista fasciculata | reverse complement strand
GAGAGAGAGAGAGAGAGAGAGAGAGAGAGAGAGAGAGAGAGAGAGAGATTTATGCCAAATTGAAAAAAAATTTCGGGTCCAGACTTTTTTTATCTTCTCTCTCATCTGCTGCGAAACGGTGGACTATTTTCTTCGCTGGTCCACCAAATGTCGGGCTATGAGTGTACAAAATAGTCCTTTTGGTCCACCATTACATAGGCCAAAATTCATTCGGTGCACCAAATCAAATAATCACCCCCTCACTTGCACATGATTATAATCAACTTTTCACGCTTTTCAAGGCAAACAGTAACATATTTTGATTTTTTTTTAAGCAACAATCATATCCAAACACATTTTGATTATAATAAAATCACACCTTACTTTTTCCAACTTTTTCTTCCATTTATACCCCTATACAATTTATCAATTTCCTTACTTTTTATCCACCTACCACAATCATTACATACCCATTTTAATAATTTCACACCAAATAATCAACAATCATCCAAACACCACTACAAAAATAATCAACTTTGATTATAATCACACTATGATTATAATCAAAACAAATTTTATAAAAAACGCAAACGAATTGACCCATAGTGTATCATATTAAAACAACATAGATTAATTTTGTTAGTTTTGTAACTTCTTCAAATAACATTTATATATCAATTTATTATATTTAATAATTTAACAATTATATTTATATATTTTGTTGAGATTGGTATATTTAGATTTTTCTTTATAAATACAAATTTTTTGAGGTATAAAGTATTTAATTTTTTTTAAATTATGAATATATATCCTCCTCTGAAGATAAAATCGCTAGCACCTCAATTAGTAAGTTATAATTTTGGGAATTTATTTTGATAAATTTATATCAATGAAGTTTAAATTATAAAAAAAAAATAATAAAAGGTATTTGAATTTTTTATTGTACAAAATAGTTATAATATTATATCCGTATTTCACCATATATAATCAATCTTTTTAACCACCCCTCACATCAGGCCAAAAAAGAAAAACCTTCACAACCTAAATAATAAAAATAATAACGTTAAAATTGGAAATAGGAGATAATCTTACAAAATGATAAGCATCACTATTTGGAGAAAGCATTCATTTTTCATTATTGATTATAGTAAGAAGTGACATATCATGAGAAAATGAAACACGTAGATTGTGGGAATTCCTGTACCTTCACAACAAGTACAAGACTTGTCTCTCAAAATTCACCACTACTTTCATTTCTTAAACATTTCATTCTTTTTTTTTTCCTTTTTAATTAAATGTTATTTAGGTATTTAATAATAATAATAATAATAATAATAATAATAATAATAATAATAATAATAAGTAATAACTTCGTTGATTTATAAACATTTTTAATAGATATGACAATTAGTCTAAAAATTCAAGACTGCTTCATATTTTAAATTAAAAATTAAATTTTTGACATTTGATTAAAGATAAATAAGTAACTACCATTTGAGTACACCATTCGAATTATTTATTTATTTATATCTCAAATTTTTTATTCATAGTAAAACTTTTAAATGTAAATTTTCTAAAATTTGTAAGAAAACTATTTTTTTTAATTTTTAAATTATCCAAAAAATATGATCTAATCACCAAATATAAAAAATACAATTTTTTATTCATATTTTTTTTACAAACACCAATAATTTAGTCTCTATAGATAGTATTTTAAAGACTAAATAATTTATATTTGTAAAAGAAATCAAAGATCAAAATGTTTTTTTTAATATTTAAAGACTAAATCATAATTTTAAAATAAATTTAAAGACTAAAAAATAGATTTTCTCAATTTATAAAATGGACGATTCTCATATTTTTTGGAAGTACAGTACATTTATAGAAAAAAAGATTGATTTGAAAAATAAAATTATATGAATTAAATTAATATTTTTGAATAAAATATAAGGACTAAATAATTAATTTTTTCAAAACAAATTTATATACATTTTCCCCTCAAAATTATCTTCTTTTGACAACACATGAGAAGAGAAGAAACATATACATCATTCATGGGGTACCTTCCCTTAATGGTCCATCCCTTCACAATGCCATTTGCCACCCTAAGACCATGTTTGTGTTAAGCTTTTTAAGACTCAAAAGGGTTTTAAAAAATTTTAGGGATAGGACCCTTTGAAAATGACGCCAGTTAATCAAATATACTAAAAAAAAAAAAAAGCTTCTTTCCACCGATTTCCCACAATTCCCTTTTTTTTTTGGTTCAGCAACACCACGTCACTACCATTAAACAATAAATTGCTATCTATGAATGATTTTTATCGTACCTAAGGTTTATAGAAAGGAGATGGATAAGTTAAATTAGGTCAGAATGCGCTTTTGGGGTTTAGGGTTGTCTCATAACATTTTTGTTACATTCTTTGTCTTATATTTTTTGCTCAGATATCAATTTGGTCATGTGTTACACTTTTCATCTTAAATTTTTGGGTTAAGTTATAGAATTGGTCCTATATTTTTTGATTAAGTTGCAAAATTAATCTTATATTTTTACACTAAATTTCAAATAGTAGGACTAATGGTAAAATCTTTTACAAAGATGTAAGATTAACAAAGAAAAATATAGTATCAATTCTACAACTGGTCAAAAGATATGCGATTAAAAAGTGCAACAAAAAAAAGTTAAAAAACTAAATTGAGATCTAAACAAAAATATAAGACCAAAAGTATATTTTGAACATTAAATTACAATAGCTTTATTATATAAAAGGTTTTTTGCCGGGGGTTTATAGAAAAGGCTAAAAAAAGCTTTCTCTGACAATATTTTTCTTTTGGGTAACGGTGCAAAGATCCCTAATGATTTGCATAAAAATACAATTTTTTTTATGTTTAAGACAGTTGTATTAGTGACTCTGCTGTGTGTGTCCAAAAATACATAAACAGCCATTGAAAAGCGCATCAGATGCAGACACCCCCACCACAACACTCCACTACACTCACTTTTTCTCACTTCTCTCTCCTCCAGAAACCTCCATTATTCTCCTTCTCTCTCCTCCATCTCTCTCTCTCCAGAATACCCACTAAGGCCATCCAATTCTGGGAATATAGATTTGAACTTGTGTCATAATATTCTCTGAGATTACCTTCACCAATAATCATGGTTCTTCTTGTGTACTATTTTGTGCTTCTCTTAGCCTTCACCGGCCATTCAAGTAAGAAAATTCATCCTTGTTCATTCATAGTTTCATACTGAAATGGGGTTTTTGTAAATTAACTGATTTTTCTTTTATGTGTGTATATAGGTGCTCTTTATTGTGTGTGTAAGGATGGATTGGGAGATCAAGCTCTTCAGAAAACTCTGGATTATGCATGTGGAGCTGGGGCTGATTGTGTATCCATTCTTCAGAATGGAGTTTGCTATAACCCTAATACAGTGAAGGATCATTGTAGCTATGCTGTTAATAGCTATTTCCAGAAAAAGGGTCAAGCTCAAGGAAGCTGTGATTTTGCTGGCACTGCTACTACCTCTCAAACTGCTCCTTGTGAGTACTTAATTAATTTCACTACTCAACTTTCAGGATTAGAATTTCTTTTTTTGGATTTGGGATTTTGGTTTTTTACTGATCTGAATTGAATCTCTCTCTTCTTTGTTGTGCTGTTTGTCTTTGATCTATAGCTTCTTCATCTGGATGTGTTTTCCCTTCAAGTGCCAGGTACGCTTATAGATAGATCTAGATATATACATGTTCTGTAAATTTTGGAAGATTTTTGGTTATTTTTGTGTGAAGTGGAGGGGTCTTGTTTGCTCTTTCTCTGAATCATTTTTTAGTCATGTATGTATTTCTGTCATGAAACCTATCTTACCCAGTTTCTGCTGAGATCTCCTCTTGAAACTACCAATTTCTCTTTTTTTTTTTAGTAAACTAACAATTCAGTCTTGAAAGATCACCTAATTGGCAACTTGATCTGAAAAATTGAAACATATAGTTTAGTCTCTTAAAAGATTAAAACAATATACTCTTTGGTGTCTAGAAGATGAAAACGGTATTTTGTTTAGTCTATGAAAAGGACTAATAAGTATACTGTTTTGATCTTTCAAAGATTAAATTGTGTGTTTCAATCTTCTTGATAGACCGAGTTGTTAATTCGGTGATTTTTCAGTTAGTTTGCTCCTTTTTTATTCTTGGCTAAAATATATTTAGATTTTAACTTTTAGAGTTTTAAAATTTGATTAATAAAACCATGAACTTTCAACTTCCAGCATCCTTCTGTTAGCTTTTTGACTTTCGCCCAGAGATCATTTTTTTGTGTAAAAAAGATGAGGTTATTTAGGGTTTTGAATGATCAAAGTTAAAAACAGGATTCTATCTGGCAACATATATGAACTTAGGCTTTCTAAGTAAATTTTAGTCTTTTACTTTTCCTTTTCTTTTTGTGGTGTTTAGGCATTTGTTAGGTGAAGCTTCACATCTGTATCTATGATTACTTTGCTGTTACTGGTTGATTAATTCAGTACTTGTAAAACTAGATCTCACAACTGATTGTATATGTTCTCTATCATTGTAACGATTATCATGGTTTTGGATTATATTACAGCCAAATACCATTTTTTCGGGATAAAGTCTCAACCTCCCCTGTTTTAGAATCCTGCCTGCAAGAATTTTTCTTTAGAAACCACAGTATGGGTTCTTGAGTACCCAAATTTGCTACCAAATCTGTGCTTAATTAAGTGGGTTCTTTATGCCAAGAACTATAACAGTGACATAAATACAATATACAAATATTGCAACAAGCCAAAAATTGAAGTGTCCTTGTACAAGTTGAAGATGTAGATTTTTTATTCTTTTTTGGTAGTGTCCATGCTTCATAGTTATTAGGTCATAATCTTATACTAAAATGCAATTTTATACACTGGTCTGGTAGCTATTAAACACAACAGCATAATAACTTCAACTGCTGGGGATTCATTCACATAGTTATCATATGATTTGATAATATATGAAACAAAAAAAACTTATTTTTCGGTCCTGAATTTGTCCAAAAATTAAGATTTAGTCCCTGAATATTATAAATACATTTTTTGGTTCCTAATTTTTTTTTACAAATGCAGTCTTTGACTAAATTAGTTTATCTTTATTAAAAAAAATAGTGATCAAACAGTATATTTCTAATATTCAAAGACTAAATCATAATTTTGAGGCAAATTTAAGGATTGAAAAAGTAAGTTTTTTGGTATTATGTTTGCTGATATAATTTGGATTCTGGTTACAGCAGTACAGGAACAGGCACAACTACAAGTCCATCATCAACACCAACAACAGGTATAACAGGCACACCACCTTCCACTACAACCACAACTACACCCACATCCACAACTCCATCGACAACCACCGGGACCGGTGGGACTGGGACTGGGACGACCGGGACCGGGACCGGGACCGGCACCACCGGCACAGGCACAGGAATAAGCTCTACAAGTCCTACCTTTGGGATTAGTCCTACGTCTACAACTGGCACTGGAAGTGGCTACAATGACTCTAATAAAGGAGTGTCTCTCTTGCAAGGCACTATGCTACAATTTCCTCTTCTTTTCCTCCTTGCCTTTTGGTTAGTGTTCATTAGGGTTTAATTTGTGTACAATGGAATATAATATTGTATGTATATGTAAAACTAGGAACAAGTGGTGGGAGATGATGATGATGATGATGTATCATGTATGGATGAGATTTTGCCACGTCAGGATGGGTAATCATGTAAAATTATATATAAGGAATCATCCAGGAGTAAACCCTACATGGGTTTTGTTGGTTTGTTTCCTTCCTTTAATGGGGAAAAGCTTGGGGAATTTAGCTCTTGTTACATTGGTTATATTTGGTATGAACTAGTAATAGCAATAGAGACAGGACGGTTTTTTTTATATTTTTATATTTATTAAATACTTAAAATATATTTAATTTAATAATATTTCTGTATGTATATTTATTATTGCGGCGCAAGTACAACTTTTTTTTAAAAAACAAAAGAACGTAAGGTGTTCCACGATGAAACGCCCCAGGGTAATTTAAAAAATAATAAAAATTCTTGAGGATGAAACGCCCCAGGGTAATTTAAAAAATAATAAAAATTCTTGAGGAGTTTCCACGCAGAAACAAAAATAATCTTAAGGTGTTTCCATGTGAAACACTCTAAGGTTATTTTTAGAAAAAAAATATAAAAAACCATAAGGTGCTACCATGTGAAACGCCTTAAGTGTTTTTTTTTTAACTTAAGGTGTTTTAACGTAAGACGTCTTAAGAGTTTTTCTCACTATTCTTGCGTTTTCAACATTGTGCAAAAAATTGGATCGGATGGGGCAGTTCAACCGGTGAACCGGACACTAGACTGATTTGGAAGAACAAAAATACCGTTATGCATTTGACTTGACCAGTCATCGGTTCAACCAGTAGTTGAACGCTGGACCGGTTTGACTCGACAAATTTTGCAAAAATTACATATTGACCCCAAAAAATTTTTAAAAAGTTATAATTAGTCTCCGAATACATATTATCTAAGGATTAAAATAAAAATTTTTAAAAAAATTTAGGGTCAATATTGAGGTGCTCCACGTTGGAGCGCCTCAAGGGAATTTTTTTTTTTAAAAAAGTGCCTTAAGGCGCTCCAGCATGGAGCACCACAAGGGAAATTAAAAAAAAAATTGAGACGTTTTGCGTGGTAGCACTTTATGAGTAAATTTGAAGCGTTGCCTTATAAAACATCTTGCGGATTAATTATCCAAGATACCACCGCAATTATAAATATATATCCAGAAATATTATTAAATTAAATATATAAGTAATGTTTTATTTAATAAATATAAAAATATAAAAAAACCGAGACAGGACAACTTACAGCATTGGATATGATATTATTACATACACACAAGGTTTCTAGTCGTTTTTAAGAGAGTAAACTAATAATTTTATTCTGGCCAAAAAAAAAACTTAATAATTTTATCATTGAAAGATCATTAAATTGATAATTTGGTCTCTGAAAGATTGAAATGTTGAACATTTAATCTTTAAAAGATTAAAATAGTATATTAATTAATCTTTTTTATAAATTAATTAAATAGTATAACATTTAAACTTCAAAAATTGAAAAATATATTGTTTTGATCTTTCAGGATTAAATGTGTATTTTAATTTTGGCAAAAGTACTATTGGTATCCTCAAAGTATATGGTCATTTTCAGTTGTACTCTTAGTTTTTTTTTTGGTCAATTTTAGTTATACTCTCAAAGTTTTTTTTAGTCAATTATATATATCTCAAATGTTTCACATATGAGTTAATTGTACCCCCAAATACCCCACAATTCGAGGGTACAATTCACACAAAAAAAGAAAAGATTGAGAGTATAATTAATTCAAAAGCTTTTGGGATATAACTGAAATTGACCACATACTTTTGGGGCACAGTTGATCAAAAAAAATTTTAGGGGTACAACTAAAAATGACCGTATACTTTGGGTATCAAGAATACTTTTGTCTTTTAATCTTTTAGGTATCGAGTTGTTAACTCGGTAATCTTTTAAAGATTAAATTGTTAAATTACTCTTTTTGAAACAAAGGTAAAGAAAAAATAATAAATTAAATCATATATTCCATTATGTAATATATTGAGCACAAAGGATTTTTAACTCAAATAAGAGAGAAATGACATCCATACAATTGTAATATCTTCTCTACAATCTTCTCATGATTCCTCCTCCCATTATGGAGAGCACGTGATTATGGAGAGAATGATTTGTAGATTGGCTTAAGATAGAAAGATGTTAAAGTAATTAGGATTTATTAAAAATGGGTCATTTAATTATAATTATGAAGAAAGGGAAAAAGGTATAATTTGCTATCACTACAAACAATAATCATGTGTGTTGTCGACGCCATAACAAACATGATATGAGAGATTGCTTTCAAGTGTTTTAGATTCTCTAGTCCAGAATGGAAAAAAAAAAATCAGAATTCCCCGAGGACCAAAAATGAGCTTTTAACCTTTTAAAAAATTAGCCTCAACATTAAAATAAAAGGTCAAAATGCAAATTTGATTTTGCATATTTTTTTATTGTTGTACTTTTGGTCTCATATCTTTGCGAAATGTCTTAATTTAGCCTTATATCTTTTGGTCAAGTTACAAATTGGTCTCATATCTTTGTAAGGATCAACCTTTTAGTTGATCCTTTTGAAAAGATGTGAGATGACTTCTACACCCGACCCAAAAATATAGAATCAATTCTGCAATTGACTCAGAGATATGAAACTTAATCTGTAACAAGAAAAGATGAGATTGAATTGGGAACTGATCCAAAGATATGAGACCAAAACTGCAACAAAAAAAGATATAGGACCAAATTAGAAACTCAAAAAAAGATATGGGATCAAATTTACACTTTGAACAAAATAAAAAATCACCGCGCACATATATATACACTCGCGGCTCGCCTTTTTTTTTTGGCCAATATATATACACTCGCCTTATCTTCTCTTTCTGATTAATTAGCTTCACCAATAATTAATAATTAATCATGGTTCTGATTAATTAGCTTCGCTTGGCCATTATCACTGGCCGCTCAAGTAAGCTCGATCACCCACCTTCATCCATCTCCTCAATTCATGACTGTTGGATTATTTCTATCAAATAATCCTAATTGTGGATTAGCATTAATCACAAGAGTTAATTTTAAATATATATTTTTTGGATGTATATTAAGTCACCAATTTATGTTTGAAGTACTGTCTAATTATTGGATCCGGCTATATTTCACTTGTGGGTGTAATAGAGTCATTTTGTGATAGGTCAGTCTGACTCTTAACTCATACAGGGAAAGGGCCCAACCTGCGAGACTAACTTGAATTATCAGTGTCCTATCCTATTGATAGTATAGTGTCACCTTATACCACCTCTCATATTTATATTTAATATTTTAATAAACCCTTTTCACTATAAATATGTGGGTATGGTGGTGGAGGTTAGTGTGCCTCAAATCAGTTAGCTCAGCAGGTTGTAACTTTCTCCAGCATTCCAGGGACTAAACAGTACAATAAGCTTCCGATGGATTTCAGCTCAATCTCAGGTACGATTTAGATTCATCCCACTAATCTAAATCTAGCAATGACTAGAGTAGAAAAGTTAGTACATGTGGTTTTGTGTGAAATGGGGTTTAATTTGCATGTGTAATAACTGAACTAACTGATTTGCTTTAATTTCGTGTGTAATATAGTGATTTGAGTGGACTAAAATAATCTCATCCTATGAGAATCCCATGAGATTAGACTAATCTCATTTCTTAGAGTGAAATTAAAAAATAGATATTTCATGAGATTAAGTTATACTCCCTGGAATACAACACTTGTAGGACTAATTTTTAAATCCATATACTAAATGCAAGATCAATCTATGCTGTAACTCATAATTTCTGGACTAATTTTTAGCAACCGTCCACTTAATTATTTCTTGTGGGTAAATGGACTCAATTCACATGTTAGATGCATGCATGTTGTATAACTCTCTCTCTCTCTCTATATATATATAACATGAGAGTTTCCGTAATGTGAAGGGGCTTTTATTTGGTGCTGCCAGTATATATTTTAATTAATTTCCCAATGGTCCATCCTTTCACAACGCCGGCCATATGTTGAGCTTTCTAATTAGATCCAAAAAGTGTTTTAATATAAGGACAAAGTGCAATTTTGGTTTTTAATCTTTTAATCAGGTTACTAATAAATAAGTTCATTATTATTATTATTTTATATTTTTATCCTATACCTTTGTAAAAAAAATTAACGTTAATTTCACCCCTGTATAGTTTTTATATATTTTTATTTCATGGAAATCATATTTTTTCACTAACTCCACAAGAAATGCATGGAAAGGAACTCTAGAGGATCCAAACCCTTTTTGTTTGCTTATCATCGTTAACGACTTAATGCTGATGTGACTGGTTGAGTTGGAGTAGTGAGGAACTGAGGATGCTATTTATCCCTACATGGAAAATTGATGTCATTTGACATAAAAAGGACCATTTTGAATAAAAATACCAAGGTCTTTAACCTAAGGCTTGGTTCGACGTTGTTATCCCTCTCTTCTCCAACCTTCAAAAAATGGTACAAAACATGTAGGACAAATTTAATCCGCCTTGATAAAGATGAAGAAGGGCCAATTTTGACAGTTATTTTAAAGATGTGGGACCAAATTTGAAATTCTTTTAAAAAAGGCCAAAGTCTTATTTTGGTCCCCCAGTTATGCTCCTTGTTCCAAATAGGTCCCCCGATTATTTTTTGTTCCATATTGGTCCCCCAGTTATGCAAAACTTGAAAAAGTTGGTCCCTCTAACGTTTTCCATCCATTTTTCCGTTAAAAAAAGAGGAAAAATAAACTTTCATCCCCAAAAGTTTTATTTTCTTATATTAAGGTCCTTTTCTTTTTATAATAGGATCAAAACATAAGAAAATGAAGTAAATTAAGATTTTAAGTGAATTTACCCAAAAACACAAAATAAATCTCTCTCTCTCTC